>OY821517.1:199339539-199614539 GCA_963682025.1 Cordilura impudica | reverse complement strand
TAAATTTAAAATTTAAAAATTAAAATTTAAAATTTAAAATTTAAAATTTAAAATTTAAAATTTAAAATTTAAAATTTAAAATTTAAAATTTAAAATTTAAAATTTAAAATTTAAAATTTAAAATTTAAAATTAAAAATTTTAAATTTAAAATTTAAAATTAAAAATTAAAAATTAAAATTTAAAAATTAAAAATTAAAAATTAAAAATTAAAAATTAAACATTAAAAATTAAAAATTAAAAATTAAAAATTAAAAATTAAAAATTAAAAATAAAAAATTAAAAATTAAAAATTAAAAATTAAAAATTAAAAATTAAAAATTAAAAATTAAAAATTAAAACTTAAAAATTAAAAATTAAAAATTAAAAATTAAAAATTAAAAATTAAAAATTAAAAATTAAAAATTAAAAATTAAAAATTAAAATTTAAAAATTAAAAATTAAAAATTAAAAATTAAAAATTAAAAATTAAAAATTAAAATTTAAAATTTAAAATTTAAAATTTAAAATTTAAAATTTAAAATTTAAAATTTAAAATTTAAAATTTAAAATTTAAAATTTAAAATTTAAAATTTAAAATTTAAAATTTAAAATTTAAAATTTAAAATTTAAAATTTAAAATTTAAAATTAAAAATTTTAAATTTTAAATTTAAAATTTAAAATTAAAATTTAAAAATTAAAAATTAAAAATTAAAAATTAAAAATTAAACATTAAAAATTAAAAATTAAAAATTAAAAATTAAAAATAAAAAATTAAAAATTAAAAATTAAAAATTAAAAATTAAAAATTAAAACTTAAAAATTAAAAATTAAAAATTAAAAATTGAAAATTAAAAATTAAAAATTAAAAATTAAAAATTAAAACTTAAAAATTAAAAATTAAAAATTAAAAATAAAAAATTAAAAATTAAAAATTAAAAATTAAAAATTAAAAATTAAAAATTAAAAATTAAAAATTAAAAATTAAAAATTAAAAATTAAAAATTAAAAATTAAAAATTAAAAATTAACAATTAAAAATTAAAAATTAAAAATTAAAAATTAAAAATTAAAAATAAAAATTAAAAATTAAAAATTAAAAATTAAAAATTAAAAATTAAAAATTAAAAATTAAAAATTAAAAATTAAAAATTAAAAATTAAAAATTAAAAATTAAAAATTAAAAATTAAAAATTAAAAATTAAAAATTAAAAATTAAAAATTAAAAATTAAAAATTAAAAATTAAAAATTAAAAAGTAAAAATTAAAAATTAAAAATTAAAAAGTAAAAAATTAAAATTAAAAATTACTAGCTAATTCATATAAAAATGTTTTAAAATTTGCTTTTTTTAATATTAATATCTGGAAATTTTTAGCCAAAAATCAGTTGATTTCTTTTTTTTTTTAATTATCATGAATTATCCCAAAACTTACTAATAGGGATCAAACTTTTGGTGTTATAATACTGGCTGCGTTATATGTATAATGAATTTCTTTAGGGATTTTCTACTCTAGTAAAAGAAAAATAATGCTATTTTTCAAATGGTAACGAATTCTTGTTTTTTATAACAAAGAATAATAATAGAAACAGGCAACAAGAAAAGCAATTAACTTAAAAAAAATAATTTTTAATTCAAATTTCAAAATGGTGGAAGCAATATGATGGCGAAAGTTCTTAAATGTGAGTAGAAAATTTGTTGGAGGAGGTTTTGCAGCCCCTGAATCAAAGCCGATGCTTCAAAAAAAAAAATATGAAAACGGCGGATCCAATAATGGCGAATATTTTTATAACTAGTGCGATTCGAATAAAAATTTATCATTTCTCTATTTATAATATTCAGAATTTTTTTAATCAAAAAATTAAGTGTGCGAAGTTAGCCCCCATTTTTGGAAATAAATTTTTTTGAAGATTGTTCTGCATTATTCTAGGATTGTTCTACAATGTTCCAAAACGATGACGTTCTAAAATGTTATTTGTACCGGTAAATCGAAAAAACGAATTTTAAGCTTTGCCCCCCACTTTTGGAAAAAAAAATTGGCGGTTGTTCTAGGTTGTTCTAGTTGTTCTAAACGTTGTTCCAAAATAGATATGTCGCAAACCGTAACGTACGCAAATGAGAACGAAAAACATTTTTCCGCGATATGAACGTTATTAAACGATATCAATATTTTTACGCAACACGATTCCAAAATTTTTCCCCATTTTCGGAAATAAATTTTTTTGAAGATTGTTCTGAATTGTTCTAGGATTGTTCTACAATGTTCCAAAACGATGAGTTTCTAAAATATAATTTGTGCCGGTAAATCGAAAAAACGAATTTTAAACTTTGCCCCCCACTTTTGGAAAAATATATCAACGTTATTAAACGATATCAATATTTTTATGCAACACGAAAGTTAACGTATAGATTCCGCAATTTCTTTCGTACAAGGTATCCTGAATGGCACCCTCAGCACTATTTTAAACAACCCACAATATACGGGTCCCTTAATTTAAATCCTCTCTATAACATGTCCACGTTTCAGAGCGATCTGAGGGTGCCAATCAGGATACCTTGTACGAAAGAAATTTTGGAATCTGTACGTTTACTTTCGTGTTGCATAAAAATATTGATATCGTTTAATAACGTTGATATTTTTTCCAAAAGTGGGGGGCAAAGTTTACAATTCGTTTTTTCGATTTACCGGCACAAATTACATTTTAGAAACTGATCGTTTTGCAACGTTGTAGAACAATCCTAGAAAAATTCAGAACAATCTTCAAAAAATTATATTTCTAAAAATGGGGGGCTAACTTCACACACTTCAAAAAATTCCTTTTCATGTGATATTTTTACTTAATCTAATTAATACAGCGACATATTTTATTGACAAAATATTAAACATCAGCAATGAACAATTTCATAAAGACAACCTGGTTAAAATAAGAAAAATATTAAAAATGAAAAACTACCCATCTTTCTTAATCAATAATTTAATTACCAAAAATTTAAATATCCAAAAGCCGAAACATACAGAAGAAAAGCTAGAAAAAACTTTTTACAGTGTACCTTACATTCCCAAATTAACAGAAACAAAAACAATGAAATACATGTTGATGAAAAAGCAACAATAGCTCACAAATCAAACCAAACACTAAAGCAACTTTTTACGCGTAACAAAACTAAACAAGACATCCTAAATATTTACAATGTTATATATCGAGGGCTTATATTCAAAAAGTGCTATCTACATTTGACAGCAATATTAATTTTTGATTTCAAACTGTTCTCTGATATAACTGTCAAATATAATATTAATTTTGATATCATACATGTTTAGTATGACTATTTCTTAATGCATATTATAGCAAATCTATCGACAACTTCTTTCAGATCTTATTAATAAATTGGTTTTACACGCTCTCTTTAAAATAATTATTGATGCAGATAGCACTTTTTGAATATAAGCCCCCGATATAAAATTGCATGCCATGGCAATGAGAGGGAGAGGTGCAACAAAGTTTACGTTGGAACAACAAAACGAATTTTATGGACAAGAATTGCTGAACCTAAGGCGGATATAAACAAACAGAGAGAAACCACAGCACTCGCTCAGCATGTGAAGGACAACAAACATAGGATTAATTTTGACAAAATTAAAATACTGGACAAGGAGAGGAGAACAAATAAACGCTACACATTGAAAAGTTTACGCATACAATAGCGATTAGAATATGCGATGAACACAAGAGAGGATAAAGATAACACTAATAGTGCGTTTACATCTAAGCTAAATCTATTATATACGAGATTTCGAGCGAAATCTGGCTCATTTTTACTAGATTTCACATACAAAACCAAATCTAGCTCGTTACTAGATGAAAAATTGACCTTTAAAAACAAAAGCAAACAAGAGGATATAAAATATTAATTATTAACAAAAAAAAAAAATGATGAATCTATAGGAAAAAATATTTAGTAATTGAAAAGATATAACTTTTTATACTGACATGTGCCCAATCTGCTTAATAATAATTGTGGAAAATGAATTTGTTTTTGTTGTTCAAACAATACATTTAACAAATGCTGATGCTTTTTTCGCAAAATTTCTATTTCAGTTTGTGCTATTTTCATTTTTGGTGCATAATATACATAATTATAAAATCTGTTCCTTTTTAGAATTTTCCATATTTCCATTTTCCTATTGTTTTTTTATTTTTGGTATTTCTAGTTTATATGTTTTATTTTAATCAGCTGTTTATTGTTGTGGAAACAAAATCTTACAAAATGTCAAAAAAGTTAGATGTAAACGGTATAGATTTTGAAATAGATTTCAACTAAAATCTACTAGATTTTCCTCAGAAGTAAACTCACTATAATCTGCAATATCCGGTTGCAATAACTTAGTAAAATAGATAAAGTTCTGTGATACTAGCAGTAAGATCAATTTGTGATATCTGTGTACTGTGTTGTTATTATTTATTTGTTTATTTATTTATTTATTTATTTGTTTATATTTTCTGTGTCCAGTTTTTTAGATAAATAAGTAATTATAACCACAAAGATGTAATATAGAATCGTAAGTTGACCTGTGATTCATTTTCATATTATAATAATAATTAAAAATATTTTCCTTATGTTTATTTTATTTTGTCGCCAGATTTATAAATAAAAACACTCTGAAAAAAGCAGACGAAACGTTGAATAAAAATGAAAATTAACTGATTTTTATTTACACAAAATTTGACCATCATTAGCCCGTAAGGAAACTCCTTTTAAAACCAAATTTTACATCTATTGGTCACAAAAGAAAAAATTTCATAAAAGTCCCGACATAACCGTTTTTGCATTTTAAAAAATTATTTTGCTTTGAAATTCATTTAATTTTTTTAATACAAAAATTTTAGAAAGTAAAAACATAAAATATTTTTAATTTTATTTTTTTTTTTTAATAGCTTAACGTGGCCGTAATAAAATCGTTTTAACAAAAGTTTGTCAAGCAAACACGACCAAACAATGAAACGGTTTTTGAACCAAATCTTGCTTGAAATATAAACTATTATCCTGAGTTAGTTTAAGCTAGCTTACCTAAATTAATAGCAGTTTCACTTGTATGTATATAATTTTTTTTGGATTAACGAGTTATTTACTTTATCAAAAAAAATTTATAAAAAATTAATGAATATCAACAAATCAACAAAGAGTAATTAGAATTCAATATTATTAATAGTTCTAGTCACTGTAGAAATTTACCGTTAATTTTTACCACAAAATCTTCGGGAAATTGTAAACATAACGATTCAAAACAATGCATTTTCGCCCATCCGGAAAATATATTGTTAACAATGCTTTTCGACGATAGGAAACCTGTGATAGAAAGAGCCATTAACAATATTTTGTATTGTCGTGAACAACTGTATGACTCAACTAAACTCATGGCTTATAAAAAGCATCCCATTAATTTCAATTGCACAATTATATGGATTTAGTCGTCTTAGATAATGACAACATACTATCTGAGCCTCCATTTACTGCAAGCATCACACACGAGCACCTGCTAGGGTATATTAAATCTGATGATGTAACACTGCCAGATCAAGGAATTCCGTTGCACATCCAAGGAACCGAGCGATGTGTGCAGTTGCTAACGCATGTCTCACGATGAGTAATTGCAAAAAATCGTGACGGTGTTATGGCAGTGACTTTAGTCGAACCCGAACACCCCGAAGGGATTGTAAAAAATACTTAGGTTCTGTTATTTGAATTACGAAATAAAACATTAATTAAAAAAATTATATTCTTACTGATTGTTTAATAACATTACAAACTTAAGTTTCAAGGTACATAAAGGTCTTTAAAATATGGCTTGAAAATTTAAAGCAAAATTAAGCCCACCATTATTGCAAAATGTGGTATTTTTTACATAAAACAGTATTTCGCAAAAAGGGCATGCTATTGCTTTAAGTTTTTGAGATATTTCCACCTAAATGTGCAAAAAGCACAGTATTCGAATAACCAATTTTGAAACATATATCTCAAAAACTAAAAGCAATGGACAATTTCCAAGGTCATATTCAAACTCAGCAGGCAAAATCCACTTAGATGCATGCCAAAAACATTTAGAAAAGCGTATTTCCAAAACTTAAGGTTTAACCAATGACCTTTGACCTTTATTTTAAAAAAATTTGATGCCATTTTGAAGGGGTATCAATACCTATTATTTGAAACCTAACTGAGATCTGTATCTTGAGTACTTTTTGAGATAGCAGCATTTATGACAGAACACTGTTGTCAAATTTAAACGATTTTCCCCAATTTCCGAAATTCCATTATGTCTCTCGACGGGAGCTACGTTTTGATTTTGACCCATAGTTTCTTAGGCAAGTATTCTTAGAATTTATTGTAGATTACGATTACGCCTATTTACAAAAAAATTTACCCACCCTAATATACTTTTTTTTAATAGATATTACTCCAACCTCCATATCATATTTGTACTTCTTTCGAGTGCTTTCATTCGGCATCGGTAGATCACAAAAAAAAACAATTTGCCTCACAACTACTTATATTATTATTTTGCTATTTTTAATAACAATGCGTTTGGTATGATCCTAGATTACACAAGAAAAAAAAAATGTTATTCAAAACTCTTCAAGGTTGGAACTTTTTACTACAAAATATTCTTAATTCCAAATAGTTTTTATAACTTTCGTATCTATAATTCGAACAGATATAAACGGAACACAATTTTTTTTGTGTTACTGCCCCACAAATTGGCATGCAAATTACATGGCCGGAAAATGGCTTCAGTGTCCCTGTGTGTTACAGAGCTGAGGCCTGTCCCCAAATAATTGTAATTAAAATTATTAAAAATACGTGTTTTTCTTCTCTTTAAACCCTAAACCACTATGTTCTCAGGGTATAATGACTTTATGCTAATGTTTGTAAGTACCCAATATATTTGACATAGACATTCTTTTATTATACCGATTGACTCAAAATCACTTTCTGAGTCGACTTAGCGATTCCCTTCCGTCCGTCTTTGTGTCCATGTAAACTTTGTGATCAAACTACAGGTCGCAAATATGAATATGTTCTGATGAAATTTAGTATATAAGCTTCTACCAGCCATAGGATGAATGCTATTAAAATTGGCGAAATTGGGTTTGTATATATGACAATCAAATTGTATATCAAATTGGGTTTGTGTATATGACAATTCTTAATAATAGCCCCCATATGAAGCTGATTCCCGATCTTCACTTAGAACTAACAAAAAAACAAAATTATAGACAGATTTTTCTCATATTTGTTTTGTAAATATTTTTGAAAAAAATAAGCGACCTCACCAAATATCGCCAGGATCTGCCGATTATTGAACAAGTCCCCATGAAAATGTAGCATTCGATATGAACTTTTTCATATCTTCAGGCCGATGCAACTCAAATTTGGTTTATACTTATTTTTTTATACCCAATTAGTTGGTCCTACGAGATGGGGTCGCCAAAAGCATGGTGTAGGGTATCGTATAGTCGTTCTAGACCGACTATAATTTTCTTACTTGTTTTATGCTCAGTTTATTTCAAAAACATACTTACTGACATTAAAAACTGGTAAATTCTTGTTAATAATGCAATAAATTTACATAAATATCTATAAAAAAAAAACAAGGCTGAAACAAGATTTGACAAAACACGTATCTTGATAAGTCGTATTAGTACTAATTTTTAATTTCATTTAATTTGGCAAATTGTACTATATATATATACATGCATACAATAAAAAAAACTATAAGAGAATTAAACTAGGAATTTTTAGTGATTTTACCTGAATAAATGTTATGCTGCTAATTATTTACGAGTATATTGGTAGTTTTTATATACTACACCACTTCGTCGTCAAGTAAGAAGCACAAAACAATATTTCAAAAAGCACTAAAAGGCGCAAAATTTCAATTAAATGATATTACATTTAAGTTTATGTTAATAAAAACAAGCAAGAGGTCGGTCTAGACCGACTATACGATACCCTATACCAATCTCTTAGGTCCAACTAATTGGATATAGGAAATATCCAATTGCCTTCGGATATAAAAAAAAGTTCATATCGAATGCTATATTCATATGGCGACTAGGTCGAAAAATGGACCGATCCTAAGCATATTTGGTAAGGTCACTTAATTTTTGCAAAAACATATACAAACCAAATTTTAGAAACATCTGTACAATATTTTTCTTTTTTGATAGATTTAAGTAAAGATCGGGAATCAGCTTTATATGGGGGCTACGACTAAGAATTGTCCTATTGGGTTTATTTTTGAACTGCTGATAAATGATGTAATAAACATACACAAACCCAATTTGACCGAGATCTATATGGTAATTTTGATATCATGACAATTAAAGTCTATCTCATGGGGTCATTTGTATGGAGACTAGGTCTGAACATGAATCGATTTTCACCAATTTCAATAGCGTTTATCCTATGGCTGATAGAAGCTTATGTATATACTAAATTTCATCAAAACATATTCATATTTGCTACCTGTAGTTTAATTAAAGTTTTACATGAACACACAGACGGATATCGCTAAATCGACTCAGAGAGTGACTCTGTCGATCAGCACAAAGTCATTATACCCTGACAACATAGTGGTGTAGGGTATAAATAGTATAAAATACGTGAAAATTTTATTTACAACTGTTTATTTTCAAATAAAGGCGGATCCATTTTTCCTCGTGTTCAGGCCAAATTATTGTTTTTTTTTTTATAAATGTTTAGTTTTTTATATGTTTAACGTGAATTAATTTTAGTAAAAACATTTTGTGAATATATCTATAAAGAAACCTGATAATTAAAAAAATGGATATTTATTGACTGACCTTCCAAAATAAATTAGATCCGTTTTGATATTTCCATTCACTTATGCCGTTTTCTTTTCTGACAAAAAATGTCGCCCTTTTTTGCCCTTTTTTCGAAAAGTGTATTTATACCCTATACCACTATGTGGTTTGGGTATAATGACTTTGTGCTGCTGTTTGTAACAACCAAAAATATTTGACCTAGACCCATCTTTAATTATACCGATCGAATCAGAATCACTTTCTGAGTTGATTTAACAATGTCCGTCCGTCCGTCCGTCCGTCCGTCCGTCCGTCCGTCCGTCTGTGTGTCCATGTAAAGCTTGTAATCAAACTGCAGGTCGCAAATATGAATGTATTTTGATGAAATTTGGTACATAAGCTTTTATCGGCCATGGGATGAACGCTATTAAAATTGGTGAGAATCGGTCCATGTTCAGACCTAGCCCCCATACAAATTACCCATATGAAATCGACATAAATTGCCATAAGATCCAAATTGTCATATAGATCTTACTCAAATTGGGTTTGTATACGTTCATTACATCCATTAATGAGTAGTCCAAAAATGATCCCTTTGACCCCATATAGAGCTGCTTCCCGATCTTCACTTAAATCTATTAAAAAACAAAAATATTGCACTGATTCTTCTCAAATTTTGTTTGTATATATTTTTGCAAAATACAAGAGACTTTACCAAACATGATCGGGATCGGTCCATTTTTGGAGCAAGTCCCTATATAGATATAGCATCCGATATGAACTTTTTCATATCTGCAGTCAAAAAAATTAATAAAAATCCCACTCAAATTTGGTTTTTGCTTATTTTCTATGTCCAGTTAGTTGGGCCTAAGAGATAGGGTCTCTAAACGCATGGTATAGGGTATGGTATAGTCGGTCTAGACTTAGACTTTTCTTACTTGTTTTGATATATATTTCGACCTCTTAACCCTTTCACGACCGGATATATTACGGATTTTACCTACACTTGTTTTTTTATATATTCTGAATTAAGAGTAACCTTATCTTATACATCAATCGAAAGGTATCAAAGTCGAGCCCAAATCGCAAAAAAATCCAGCCATTGCCTTCTTTCAGGTCATAATGTGAGAATATTTCCCCACTGTTCCCCTTTTTTGAATATTTTCACCCTATGACTTCCAAGAGGATAGTAATCAAAATTTTTTTGCCTTTATGAAAACAGCACTTTGAGACCTTTCGATGGATATATAATAAAGGGTTGCTCTTAATTCAGAATATTTAAAAAAAAATACACTTTTCCAAAAAAGGGCAAAAAAAGGGCGACTTTTTTTGTCAGAAAAGAGAACGGCATTAGTTTTAAATTGTTAAGACAATTTTCATATTCTTCTGTTTCTTTTATATCTTTTAAAAAGTCATTTATAAAATTAATAACATTTACAGATTTTTTATGTTTTAAAATTAGATGAGAATTTAGCTTTTATTTTCATAAATAGGGGATTTTGTAAACACGAATTATACGCATCTTCAAGATTACTGTCAAAACTGGTCTTTTCAACGCTATAAAAGCAAATGTAATTAAGAGTGTGTCGATCTCATTATTCAGATAATAAAATTTTTTCGTAGGTACAATTCTCATGCTTGTCAACCTTTTCACTATCTGAAACATATTTCCAATTCTAAAAAGCGCATTGCTGCCGAAAACACTCGACCTAGACCTACTATTAATTATGCCCATAGATTCAGAATCATTTTTTTTTCTGTATGTGTATGTGTATCCATGTAAACCTTGTAATCGATCTAAAGGTTGCAAATATGAATATATTTTGATGATATATTGTACATAAGTTTTCGTCGTAGGACGATCACTATTAAAATTGATAAAAAAAATAGCTGCATATTACTTAAATTGTCCTAAGATCCAAATTATCATATAGATCTCGGTCAAATTTGCTGTGTGTGTGTGTGTCTGTTTAGTATACCCAATACTAGTACAATAAAAAACCCTGTGGAACCTTTATTAGTCATAGTTCCCATATACAATTGGTTCCCGATCTTCACTTAAATCTATCAAAAAACCATACATATTACATAGATTTTTCTCAAATTTGATTTCTATGTTTTTTGTGAAAAATAGGCGAGTTTATCAAATATGGTTATGATCGGTCCACTTTAACCTAGTCCCCATATAAAAATAGCATCCGATTCACATCATAACAGTGTAATTCAAATTTAGTTTGTGCTCATTTTCTATAGTTAAACTTAAGACCCTTTCTCAAAACTCATGGTATAGGGTAACGTTTGGCCGGTCTAAGCCTACTATAATTTTCTGACTTGTTTTTTGTTTTAAGTTTAACGATACAAACATAAAATTTTCAAACTTGATAGCAATGTTATTAAAAACTTTGTTTTTAAACTCTTTCTTTTAACTCATACTCTCTGTCGTGGGGCAACCCCCTTATTCCCCTTATTCAATTGATCTGAAACTTGGCCCATAGTCTTCTTGTGACTACTGATTAATTTTGGGGTAGTGACGCATAGTCACGCACAGTCACGGAGTGATCTAAATGTCATTTTCCCTCATCCGATCGATCTGAAACTTGATCCATGCACTTGCTGTGAAAAAAAAATTAACTTTGACTTAGTCACGCACAGTCACGAATGGTCACGCACAGTCATGGATATATTTAAAACGGATTTACTTGCTGTAAAGAAAGATTAACTTTAAAATAGTCACGCACAGTCGCGCATAGTCACGCACAGTCACGGAGTGATTTAAACCCCATTTTCCCTCAACCAATCAATCTGAAACTTGGTCCATAGACTTGCTGTGACCACAGATTTATTTTAAAATAGACACGCAAAGTCACGCACAGTCACGGAAAGAAAGAGCTTTAATAAAAACTTTGTTTTTATGTGTTAGATTATTTGTTTTTCTAGTATGAAAAAAGAATTTAAGCGAAAAACACAATTAATTTGGCAATATTTCGCATTATTTACACCATTTATTGAAGAAAAAACAATTGAAATAATCAAGAGTTGAATGCATATTTATTCTTAAAAACACGTTGGGCAAAACCAACTTACCTTAAATCGACCACTTAAAAACGCAAATCAGCCATGGCTGCTGCGTATTTTTCATTGGTTAAATAGATTTTGCACCTGTTAATAAGCCAACTTATGCTATGAACGAACTTGATTATATCGTTGTCAATGTCTGAACATGACCAAATAAAATTTAAAATGGTAGTTGTGAAAGCACTTCCACAATTTTTTTTACTACAATATCACATCAGTATAATGTTTTTAGCCTTGAAAGTTTTGCTTAAGAAAAAACTAGACGCTTAATTATGCTTTTTTATATCCCACACTTCTTTGTGGTAGGAGTTTAATAAAGTTTGCGATAATGTTTGTAAATACCTAAAATAACGTTCGACCGTTTTAAGATATGTGCGCGTGGCTGTGTGTCCATGCAAACCTAGTAAACCTTCGATTATGTCTTTATCAAATATTCTTCATTTATGAATATTCAGTTCAAATATGTTACAAAAGTTTGTTCTGTATGTTTTGTTGGATTATATAAAAAACCTCACCAAATATGGATGTGACAAAAATAATTTTTCTGTCTTTTGTTGAGGAGAAGTTCTTCAAGATTTAATTTTTGGCAGAATGCTTTGAAACGTGAAGGAAGAACTAGATTTATACAGCTCTAAGGAAAGTCATTGTTAAAATTGTTCTGGAAATCCACACATATGTACTGAACGTTTTAAAATTTTGAGTAAGTAATCTATGAATATAAGTATTCGATTACAGACAGTATGCAAATTTTGAAAAATTAAATATTTTTTTTTACACATTTTGCTAAATTTCTATCTTTTTCGATTAGTTGCTAACATCTTTTTCGGAATGTTTTGAAATTTTAAAAACATAATCTCTACATATTTTCAAATCAAATTTTTTCATTTAAATAGACATCAAACATATACTCCACTCCACAGTTTTTATCAGAATGCTACAATATTTTATTGAAGTAATCTCTTGATATAACTGAATCGAAAATATATAAAACTATACTAAATATTGATAAATTTTTTGTAAAACGGTGTAAAATATCTATGGAGAAATATTTTCATACATTTGATGAAAAGTAGTTAATGTTTTTCGAGTAAGTAGAAGTTTGCCCGATTTCTACTACTTGTACGATTACAAAAAGTATATATTTGTTGTACTAAATGATTTATATATTTCTTGTTACATGTTTTCAAATATGAAAAATTTTAGTTTTTATTACTCGAACTTGACCGTAGGCTCCAGTTCAAAGTTCCCTTTCCGGAATACACAATATATTACATTTAGTTTGTTAATTATTAATTCGGTTGTAAGTAGCGCCAACACTGTTGTTAACAAATTTATACTTTTAAGCAAACTTATACTTCTTAGCCGACTTACATCACGGTTGAAAGTAACTTCTCATTAAGAGGTATTAAAGTTTTAATCCAAGTCTAAAAGAATTACAAAGTGCTGAAGTTTCTTCGAAATTTGTTTGGTGATTAAGATTTTGATTTTTGAATGACGATTTAAGCAACAAACTGTTATTCGCTGTTCTCGTATTGTTATTGCTAATTGCAAAATATTTATTACACATTTTTTAAAATATTTACTAACATCACTTAAAATACTCGTATATTAACAGTCTTTCAAATAAACCTTGTAGTAATACATATTTCAAAGTGATACGTTTATGTTGCTTAGTTAAATTAAAAAATAACATGCAATATTTATTGCTTTTAAAACTGAAAAAATTGGTCGTTGAATTGAATTAAAATTCATACTATCTATTTAACATGAACATAAATCTGAATTTAAGTTTTCATTAATGGATGCTTTTTATATGATTTTTTAAAATATTCTTTTAAATGCTAAAATTAATTTTTAAGGTATCAACGCGTCTAAAACAAAATAAAATAAGATTTGAATTGAGTGCATCTTAATTTAATATACATATACGTATATACGATTATCAGCATTCAAGTAAGTGGTGACTTTGATTTGAGTCTTTTTTGTGTTAATTAAATTTTCATGTTTAATTTTTAATTCATTGGCATTACGTTAATAAAATAAACATCATAAATCCAATTTATATCAAGAAATGGTTACAGTGTATAAATTTAAATATTAACGTATGAGAACTTTGCTAGACAATTTATTTTTTATTTTTTTTGCTTCCAACCTATTCGATTGTTATATATTTATTAATTTTAACTCTTGAACAATTTTCTTATTTTTATACCCTTCACACCGCTGTGCAGAGAGTATATATCAGTTTGTCATTACGTTTGTACTACACTAGTATACAGTGATTTAAAAAAAAAAGAAAAACGTTAAAAATATATAAACACAAAAACCAAAAACGATAAAGTATAAGCGATATGTCATGCCAGAGTTTAGATCACAAAAATTGTTATTTACAAAAATAAAAGTGAACCGAACGGAAATTAATAAAAAACATAAAAAAAAACAAGTAAGAAAATTATAGTCGGTCTAGACCGATACCCTATACGATGCGTTTAGCTCCAACTAACTTAGATATAGAAAATAAGCGTAAACCAAATTTGAGTGGCATTGTTATTATTTTTTTTGGCTGCAGATATGAAAAAGTTCATATCGGGTGCAATATATATATGGGGACTAGGCCGAAAAATGGACCGACCCTGACCATATTTGGCAAAGTCACTTATATTTTGAAAAAATATATACAAACCAAATTTGAGAAAAATCTGTGCAATATTTTTGTTTTTTGATAGATTTTAGTGAAGATCGGGGCCTATGAATAAGAATTGTCCTATGGGTATTATTTTTGGACTACTGATTAATGGATATAATAAACACATAAAAACCCAATTTGCTTGAGATCTATATGATAATTTGGATCTTATGGCAATTTATGTCGATTTCATAGGGGTCATTTGTATGGGGACTAGGTCTGAACATGGACCAATTTTCACCAATTTCAATAGCGTTCATCCTCTGGCCGATAAAAGCTTAATACCAAATTTCATGAAAATATATTCATATTTGCGACCTGTAGTTTGCTTACAAGGTTTACATGGACACACAGACGGACGGACGGACGGACATCGCTAAATCGACTCAGAAAGTGATTCTGAGAAAGTGATTCTGAGTCGATCGGTATAATAAAAGATGGGTCTAGGTCAAATATTTTTGGTAGTTGCAAACAGCAGCACAAAGTCATTATACCCAAACCACATAGTGGTATAGGGTATAAACACTCAATATTTACACGAAAACTATCAACAAGAAATATTGTCTACAGCTGTTTCTTTTAACCAAAATACTGGTTGGTTGTGTGTTGCCAGATCGTACCTTTACTGTAATCGTTACCGTTGCCGTTTGTTGTGGTTATATCTTAAACTCTATTGTGATTAAACGTTTTTCGTGACCATAGTTAACAATTCTGCTACAGGGATACCGCGCACAGTGGACCATATTTTGAGAAGGCGGCCTAAAATCATTTTTTTGTTTGTTACCGATTTTAAAGTTATGTTATTCATTTGAAAGTAAATACTAGTAGACCTCGGGAGCCAAAAAATTGCGACTCTATCTCAACTATATCACAGCGAACAGGGTGTTCGAAAATGGGCTTTCTCAGCATTTTGCTAAAATTAAAAATTTCTTTGTAAATTTATATTTTTGAATGACTGTAACTTTTTTTGATTTAAAAGATTTTGAAGTGAAATAAATTTTGTATAATTTTGGGGCTTCCATGCTATTAATGTTAAAAATGTAAAATCACTGAGTCATTCCAAAATTTAAAAAAAAAATTTTTTTAAAAAAGGTCGACGTTTTCCGAAAATCTCCTACTTAATAGAGCATAACTCCTGCCAGTCAAAAGCAGTCAGAAAAAATCTTGCACTCTTCTATAGTCCGAACCCTCCCCTATACTCCTATATCCCATTATACACCCGCCAGTTTTCGCCCGTGTGCACCAGAACAATTTTTCTGACCCAAGGTTAGATATTTTCTGCAAAATTTATGAATACAAAAGTTGTCCACTATGTGGTTAGGATATATTAAGTTTAAGGTGATGTTTGTAACTGCCAAAAATGTTGGACCTTTATCCGTCTTTTATTATACGGATCGACTCAAAAACTCTTTCTGAGTCGATTAAACGATGTCCGTCCGTCCGTCTGAGTGTTATGAATACAAAAGTTAGTCGTACCCGCGCACCGCGGTGTATTTTTTGCGATTCGGTAGAGTTGTCAGGAGTTGTTATATACTTATAAAAAAGGGTTGAGATATAATGCGCTTAATTGTTACAGGTACATTTACATAGGTATCGTTCAAAAACATTAATAGTCTGAATTAGAGTTATATAGTTTAAATACCTGACAAAATGGGAAACAATTTAAATAACAGGTAAATGGCAAAAAAAAAACTATTGCGACATAGCCCTTTAAGATATGAGCAGGTATGCTTCACCTTTTAAAAGGGGTTAGGGTGTGGGTTTTTTATGCTTCTAAAAGTGGTAATAAAAGATAAAAATTTTTATTTTACATAATTGCAAGAAAGAGTATTTATAATAATGTTTCCACAATTATTATTCATTACAATTTGTGCAATGGCTAAGTACTGTTACAGAGATCTGGCAGATATTTATTTTCAACGAAATGATGTAGACGATGTAATTTTGCACATAGTGAGCAACGACTTCTTTAAGAATTGTAACCTAGAAGACACTGAAATGCACAAAGGAAAAATTACTAATTTTGCATCGAATTTGAAAAGACGGTACATTGAATGCTCTCATAGCAAGGCAAAGATGTACAAACGTTACCAAGACTAGTTAATAAAGGAACTTATTTTGAGAGTGCATCTACAACTGCCAACGAAAGTGGAAAAAAGGGTCGACCAGCAAAACCAATTGACGGATGTAATGAAAGATCTTGAAGACGCAAGCTGGAGAATATCAATGAACAAATTTCTCAAAGAATTATTAAGGATTCATTATTGCACCAAATTCAACCAACCCAAAATAAAAAAAAAATAAAATTGAAATAATTGAAAAAATAATAGAAGCGAGCCCAAGGCGCACAAAGAGGATTTTGAAAAGCATTCCTACACCAAATGAAGATAAGAAATTTACGCCGGAAGAAGCGTTCGCCCTATTTTTGGATTTGAAATTGACCAAAAATCAATATAAGGAATTGCGGAAGCGAACCAATGAAAAGAATTGTGGGATTTTTCCAGAGTATCGAGATTTAGTTTCTGCCAAAAAAGAATGCTTACCTTCACAATCTGCTATTAGTGTCACTTCAACATCGGCAGAAATAAAATTGCAAGATCTCCTGGAACATACTGCAAAACGATTGCTAAATACGCTTGATATTGATCATTTAAAAAAATTGGTAATGGCAGCATTACTTTAATTTCTAAATGGGGATGTGATGGATCCTCTGGTCAGAAATAATACAAGCAATTTAATGCCGAAAATTCATCAGATGTTAATTTATTTATTGTATCTTTCGTTCCATTGCGCTTAACAAAAAGATATAGCGTCTTAGAGCCGTCAACTAGTAGAGCAACAGAAATTGACATATGGAAAAATGAAATTCCTTCTTCACATGAATGAAATTCCTTCTTCAGACCAATAAAATTTGCATTCAAAAAGGAAGCCAAAGATGTCATAACTGAAGAAGTTCAAAAAATAAAAGATCAAATTAAGGAACTTCAACCAGTAATATTTAAATTTGATGACCAAGACATTGAAGTACATTTTAAAATGTGTCTCACAATGATTGATGGAAAAGTTGCACAAGCTTTAACTGGAACAAAGTCAACGTCAAGCTGCATTATATGCCAAAAGACATCAAGTCAATTAAGCCAACCCCCACCAGAAGACGATAGTTTTAAGGAAGCCTACGAATTTGGAATGTCCCCTCTTCATGCTAGAATACGTTTCATGGAGCATATTCTTAAATTGGGTTATGATTTGGAATTTGGTCCGTTAGGCGCAACAGTGAGAAAAAACAAAGAAAATTAAGAAAAAAGAAAGTAAAAAAAAAAAAACAAATTCAACAAAAATATCTACAGTTAGGCCTCGTAATCGACCAACCAAAACAAGGGGAAGGAAACGCAAATGTTGGAAATACTGCAAGGAGATTTTTTTCCGATCCGGAAACTGCAGCATCTATCACAGGTGTAGATCATGAATTAATAAGACGATTCAAAATCATATTACAAGTTCTAGCATGCAGCAGAAAGATAAATGCAAAAAAATTTGGAGAGTACGCCAATAAAACAGCTATACTTTATAATGAAAAATACTCTTGGAGATATATGCCATCGATAGTTCATAAAATTTTGTACCATGGGGAACAAATAATTCAAAACAATATGCTACCAATAGAAGATCTATCTAAAGAAGCGCAAGAAAAAAGGAACAAGGACTACAGATTCTTTCGCGAGCACAACACAAGGAAAATGTCCTGATGTTGTACTAATGAAGACCTTATCACTATTTTGTTGAGCACTTCAGATCCATATATATCCAACATCCGTCAAAAATGGAAAACTACCTCTATTGAATTAGACGAAGAAGCTAAACAACTTCTAGAAGATGAAAATCAAGGCTATTTAGAAGAAATTTTTACTAAAATTTGTTGATTTAAAGTACTTTTTCATTACACTACCAATAAGTTACACTTTTTTTTATATAGTTAAAAAATTTTCTTGATTTAAAAATTTATATATTTTGTAAATTTACAATAAAAATTGTTATATATCATAAATTTACCATAAAAATTGATATAGAAATATTTTAAAAGACAATAAAAAAAAATTTAACTAAAGCAAAAACATACCAGTTTTTCATTGAAACTTCTCTATCTTGAACCAATATAAGGTAACTTTTACGTTCGCTGCTTAATAAATTATATTCTAACTCGGGATCTTTAAAAAAAAAACAACCTTTGGCCCTTGTGCACATTAGGACTAAAAAGTTTACGGGGGCCAAAGTTTGTCATTTTCTGAAAAAATTAACTTAAAAAATTGTTAAAAAGTATTAGTTGTAAAATTAACTGAAAAAATAAGACATTATTTAAAAAAAAAACCTTTTTTTTACCTTTTAACACTTCACTTTTGTACTAAAATTCAACTACAAATGAAAATATATATTAAACCCTCCGTAACTTTTTTTATTTTCGGTCGAGAATTACGTTTTATAGCAAAACTTAAAGGCTAAAGTCTCACCTACCAAACAAAAAAACCGCATATCAAAATTCCAATCCAATCAAAAGTTATAGATTTTTGACCGCCTTCTCGTCAAATGGTCCACTGTTCCGCGGTGGCACTTCAAATTGTAGCAGAATATGTAGTAGACTAGAAAAAATGTAGTAAAAAATGTAGTACAAGTGAAATAAATGTAGTATCGTATTTTCATCGGTTGTAACGATAAAATATGACACCTGTTGAATAAAAACGACACCAATCCGATCACGGAGCCACCATTTCTTTTTCAATTCAAATAAATGTGTACCCAACACTGTTGCCAGATTTGTCGACTTATCGTCATTTTGACGATTTTTAGTGTCAAAAACAGCCCAATGACGATTGGACGATTTTTTCTCTGAAAATTACGTTTTTTTTTATAAATATCGAAAATTGACAACATTTTATCTGTAAACTATATTATATTATGACAACCTTATAGTTTTCAGTTAATAAAAAAAGACAACTATTTTTTTCTTTACACAGCAGTACATATCGCTCATTTGAATGATGCAGAAATATGGGTAACACCATAATCTACAACATATCAAAAACTGGTAATGATATCTCTTTTATTCATTGAGTGGCGACCAAAAGGGTTTTGTACTTTACTCAGCAGTTAGTGCAAATTGAAAACTTCAAATGCATTTATCTCGGAATCGCTTTTTTTGAGTTATGCCTGTCTTCTCGCAAATGAGCGATATGATTTGATTTTGAAAATTATAAGTGATCCAAACTTTATAATAAATGAAAAAACTTATTTTTTTTATTGATGTTAAAGAGTTCCCATATTTTGTTAATGAAGAGGATAAACAACACTTAGATTCCGAATTTAGAGAGTTAAAATTTTTGATCTTTAACAATTATTTTGAAGATGGCCTCTTAGATTTTTGGAAGAAAATTTCTTAAATTAAACGTGTAGATTCCAGATATTTATTTCCTACTTTAACAAAATTGTTGAAAAAATATTAATTTTGCCACATTCTTTAGGCAATGTTTAGTAAAGTGAATCTGAATAAAACAAAAGTTAGAAATCGGTTAGGAAAAGATTCTATGGAATTCTTTTCAAAAAATATTATTTAAAATTAAAAATAATTGCTATGAAATTGCAATAAAAACAGATTTCATAAATATGTTAAATTCTGAAATTTATATATAAACTGTTAATATAAACAGAATTATTTAATTTTTAATTAATTTATTTTCAAAAGAGTTTGAAAATTAAAATTACAAATTTAATGATATGTGATTGTTATTTATGACATTTTCATACATATATATTAAATATGTATGTAAAAATTTTTTACTTTGAATTGTTGTTTTTTTTTTTTAATAATTTACTTATTTTTAAAAAAAATTATAAGAATTTTATCTTCTTTACTATTTTTGGTTTTCTTTGTTAAATAATACAAATACATACATACAAATGTATGTGTGACATACATATATGAAAAATTCGTTTGTTTTTATTTTGACGATTTTACAAAATAGCATGACGATTTTGACGATTTTTCTCCCAAAATTTGACGATTTTACACCTAGATTATGTGGCAACTATGGTACCCAACAATATTCAATTCACTTGTTTATTTAAAATAAACTGTTTACTTTTTTTATAACAAAAACAAAACAAAAAATAAGAAAATAAAAGTAATTTCAATAACTTGCACAACATACTACATATGTATAACAAAAAATACATAAAATTATTTTATTTTTTAAGGAGATCCTTTTTAATGGTGTCTTCCAGATTCTTTAACATTTCCTGATTTTGTTGCCAGTCTTTGGCATGATCACTTTCAAGTAAATTTAAAGCTGAAAGACGCATATCAGAGGACTGTATGAGCAGTCTGTTTTTAATTGTTGCTAACTTCGAAAAAACCTCTCTACCGCTGCTCTACTGTGTGGCAGTGTTAAAATTTTTTGCACAAAATTGCATAGATTTTGAAATTCTTGGTGATAACGTATATTTTTAATTTTTGATATTTTAATCCAAAATTCCTCTATGGATTCATTTGATTTAATCGTATTAATATGAATTTGCTAAAATCGATCGACCTTCATTTTTCTGAGTAGAAGGTTATACTCCTCCACCACCCTTTCTCCATGTTCAGTAAGATATTTGAATAAATAAACTACACCATGATCGCTTCTGGATTTAAAACAGACAACGCACACACCTTTTGATCGTCAAAGTGAATCCGTGTCACAATCTGCTGACATAATTCGATATAATATTCTAATATGCATTTTCGAATATTAACTAGATCAACGTCTTTATATTTTTTTTCTCTAATAAATGTTTCACGTTCTTCAATTGTAAATGATTATCTCTATCAGAAAATTTTATGTCCTTAAACCATAGTATGAATTGCAGGTATTTTAAATACACGAATGTGTCGTCATTGAGATGGAGCAAGATCCTTCAAATTTTTGTAACTATTGAAATATCGGTCTCTTCAAGTTGTGCTCTTAGGAAATAGTGTTTGAGGACTATCCATTGTTCAAGTATTCTGTTGACAACTTCTTCATATGCCAACCACCGTGTATCAGCGACTTTTAACAATTTATGTTGTGGTACATTAAATATACTTTTATTTATTTTTTACTTTCATTTATTTTAACTAATCCAAAAAAATAATCTTTGCTATGTCTTGTCATATTGTTAAAGATTCTGGTGACAATTACTAGTGATTATTCAATTGCACAATCTGTAGTTTCATCTATCATAATGCTAAAAGAATTAGCTTTACGTTTTTTGGCAATATGATGTTTTCGTTCCATTCCCAAAAAATATGAAAGCTCTGTGGTCTTTGTTCTGTTACATTTTACACTTGAAGCAAGTTTTGAGTCAAAAAATTGGCATTCATTAAAAGCGCAGAGTGTGTCCGCCAATTTAAAAGGTAAATTAGTTTCTATTAAATAAAAAACCTGCTTTAGCTCGGCGACCATTACATTTATTTTAAAAGTATTCTTTTCTTTAAGGTTTCAGATTTTTTCATTTTGGTTTTGCAGCATCGCTGTTTCTTTGGCTAATTCCGTATTTTTGACGTGAAGTTTATTAGTAGCATGTATTTTTGACGTGAAGTTTATCTGTAAATGCGTTACATTATTACTGAACGATTTTTTATATGCCTTACAGAAAGGTTTTTTGGTTTTTGGCTCAAACTCAAGGAATGGAAACTTTGCAATCCACTCAGACTTGAATTTTTGTTGATGTTTTTTCTTTTTCTTTTGATTTTTTTTTTGTATACCACAACTGTCGATTTATTGTTAAAATTCAAATTCGGAAGTCAAGTCCGTTTTTGATGTTGATGCTAGTTTATCATCATCGTTTTTAGTGGTTGAAGATGAAGTTGAAGCTACTTGGTTGCTTCCATTTTTAACTAGATATCTATTTTCATCAAAAATGTAAATTTTGCTTATTAATATACATCGTTTTTAATTAAAATTAACATTACCTGTCCATTTTAGGATTTGTAAAATAATTTTGCAGAATAAAATTAGCTTGCACGTAGCTGATGAAAAACACAAAAACAATAGAAAAAAAACAAAATCTTCGTTTGAAATTTTTGTCGGTTGAGTAGTCGAATTTGTAAAATGTAGCAGAAATGTAGTAAAAACAAGTAAGGAAATTATAGTCGGTCTAGACCGACTATACGATACCCTATACCATGCGTTTAGAGACCCTATCTCTTAGGCCCAACTAATTGGATATCGAAAATTAGCATAAGCCAAATTTGAGGGGCATTTTTATTCATTTTTTTGGCTGCAGATATGAAAAAGTTCATATCGGATGCTATGTCTATATGGGGACGAGGTCCAAAAATGGACCGAGCCTGACCATGGTTGGTAAAGTCTCTTGTATTTTGCGAAAATATATCAAAAAAATTTGAGATGAATCAGTGCAATAATTTTGTTTTTTGATAGATTTAAGCGAAGATCGGGAAGCAGCTCTATATGGGGCCTATAACTAAGAATTGTCCCATAGGGATCGTTTTTAGACTACTCATTAATGGATGTAATAAACACATATAAACCCAATTTGACTAAGATCTATACGACAACTTGGATCTTTTGGACATGGACCGATTCTCACCAATTTCAATAGCGTTCATCCCATGGCCGACGAAAGCTTATGTACCAAATTTCATCAAAATAATTCATATTTGCGACCTACAGTTTGATTACAAGGTTTACATGGACACACAGACGGACGGACGGACGGACATTATTAAATCGACTCAAAAAGTGATTCTGATTCGATCGGTGTAATAAAAGATGGGTCTAGGTCAAATATTTTTGGTTGTTACAAACAGCAGCACAAAGTCATTATATCCAAACCACATAGTGGTATAGGGTATAATTAAAAGTAGCAGTATAAGTAAAAGTAGCCTTACTTCCTCAACCTCGTATCTTAAAAAATACAACTTTTCAGGAGAGAGAAAAAACGGTTCATCCTTTTATACCTCGGTGTTTGAGTAAAAGTTCAAATGCAATTATTTAGGAATTGATTACATCTACGTATATTAGTAGAAATAATATACTAATCTTTTTTAGTTTAAGCATGAAACGCATTTATTGAGATACGAGTTTGCTGCATTAACAGCAATTTTAATTCTTGATACTTGATGAATAAGTTACTCGTTTGTTGCACTCATAGCTATAGAAACAAATAACGCCATTATACCAAAATTATGCAATGAAAACAATATTTAATATAGAATGAATGTTTTATTTTCAAGAAAGGAAAAAAATAAAAAAAAGAATTCATATTAAATTAATTCCCAGAATTAATAATATCATTGGTGTGGCAAATTATCATAAAATGAATGATAGTCGGCTGGAATCATACGTTTTAAATCTTGCAAGTCGTCATATTTTGTTTTTGAAATAGGTAGTTTTTGATTGTAGAGACCCGGTAGTAAAATGTTATAATTGTGCTGCACTTGTGGTCGCAATTTATGATGACGTAATAGTTGCCACTCTTCGTCAAAATTAATTTGTATTAAACTCCGTCATTATATTTGAGAGCTCACAAATTTATAACGCATGGGTCACCTTTTTTTGTGCCTGAGTGTGGCCAACTACCAGGTATTTTTGCTGAATATCTGCTTGGTGGGTATTAGCATAATGTTGCAAAGCATTCGCAAGTGTCGTATTACGATTTTGGGCACAGCAGTCGTCGCTGTAAATTATTGTAGGCGTTGATTTGTCTTTCAAATTCTGTAAATAGCAAGAGGTAAATACATTCGAGGTAAATACATTCGAGTCCATGCCGCCTTCAGCTTCATGCCATACGTAACAAGCAACATTTTTGTCAAATTCATTATAAATTGTGAATTGGTGCACACACAGTTTTGTTATAAAGTAGATTGCTCCAGTTGAAAGTAGTGGAATTGTTTGCACTGCTTGCGAGTCAACCGTTAACATTTGAATATCACCTCTTGAACAACGTTCCTTGTCCTCGGCTTTTTTCTTTCCTGGTGCGCTCCTTACTTATTATGTGAAGTTGATATTCATCTTCTGGCACGTTTTTATTTTTATAACTAAAGCATATATCACATTGATCTTTCTTGGGTCTGTATATGCTAATATTGGCCATGTGTACTGCGTCTAAGAAGCATTTGTACGTTGCCTTCTCAGCCTTATCAGTGTTGCGATCCATCAAATATTTTTCAAAATCTGTGTACACTTCTGCCCAAGTCTTGTACTGAACGTCTATATATTCTTTAGTTGTACTCTGTCGGCAATAATGTGAGGGCATCTTAGCAAATTTTGTAGAAAAAAGTTTACGTGAATTACTTTGGCGATGTTTGTTTTGCTTTGACGGTTGACTGGTCCACTTTTCTTTAAGATGCCAATGTCGTTGTACACAAAAACATTTTTACAAACAACCTTGATCTCTCCAGAAATTTTCCATGTGTTTACTCGCCGAGAAGAAGTACCAGTTGTTTTCAAAGTGACTGGTTTATGTGACACCATTGCAAGGACATACGCTTTTTTCTATTCCCAGGACAGTGACCAAAATGTTTTCAAAATATTCTTTCTATCTTCTTCTCTAATTTCGTTGCACTGCTTACCGAATTTTTTTGCACATAGTTCCGAACGGCAACGAGCCTTTAAAGTTCTTTCTCTTCTAATTTCCGTTACTCCATTCCATTCTTTGCTCCGCTTTATCGATGAATACTCCTGGCCACGCATTTGCTTGAGTTTTTTACGGTTTCTATTCCAGTTTTGCTTATTTCCTTATTTCTTTTAATTGTAATTTCGCCAGAGGATTCATCCAACAATGCAGAAGAAGATACATTGTTAGACAAATGTGAATCAGTACTGGCTGGTACTCGCTTTCACTTGCTGAAAAATCGGATTTGGAGGAAAAGCTAGACTGATCAGAATCCACTGAGACAAAATGTCCTGTTTGTTCATCCAAAATTACGTTTCCAGTTTGTTGTGTTTTAGGTTCTTGGCAAAGATTCTTGAAAACAAAACACCCTGTATCAGCATCAAGAACAGCGATTGTATCATTAATTTTACAATAAAAACTAAAATTCCTCAGAATTAGATTTTACCAAGCAAAGCAAAGATCATAACTAAAATGCAATTATTTATAGGCACCAAGAATGTATACCACAAGTACTACAAAAAAAAAAAAACTAGCAAAATACTACATCACTTACTTCCTAAATAATATGCATAGTCACTTCAAGAAGAAGGATAGAATAAAGAGACGCAAAGACGAATTTTTTAAAATTCTTAACTGCGCATATTAAGATAAGAGTTTGACGCAGTCATGAAAATAGGAGTGATTGAGATACGAAAATATATTTTATTAATATTTACAGAATTGAGACAACGTATTGAGATAATTAGTTGTTGCATTAATAGAACACAAAAATAGCAATCGTTTGATATGAAAAAGTAAAACCGTATTTTTCTAAGTTACGGGGTTGAGGAAGTAAGGCATCGAGATGTATAATATTAGGCGAGAATAAAATGTTGTATTTCTGCTATAATTGTAGTATCGCGGCACCCCTGTTCTGCTACCTTATATAAAGTTGTGCTGTTTTTGACCTGTAGAGCTCAATAATGGCATGTTTGAAAAAAGGCTGCGCTTTGGTGGATTATGAAGAACGAATGATTACCTGTTGGCTTTGTCATGGTTTATGTCACTTTAAATGCAGTGGCCTGTCTGGTTTGGTTGCTGAGTCAATATCTTAACATAAAAACTTGCACTGGCGCTGTAATGGATGTCAAAAAATTGGTGCTGATTTTTATCGTTTCTTTTAAAGTACGAAAAATAATTTTTTGCAAATTCAACAAAACCTTAATAATTTATCTGGTCAAGTTAATGCTTATGGAAAGCTTTTTGATGATTTTAAATCCTTAGAGGGATTGCTGTCACCATCCCCAACTCGTCGTTAGTCTCCAAGGTTCTTGAATAAAGAAAATTCTATTCAGAATCCTGGTCCTAATGGCGCACATCAGAATGGTACTACTGCTACTGCATCTGCATTATATTTATTTACCAAATCCTTTCCAAAATATTACTGGTATTGATCCTGCCGTTTCTCATTCAAACAACGTTCAAGTTTTAATTAATTAACCTACTCCAATATTAAATGAAACTGCAGCACTTCCAATTACATCAAATGATAATAACCATAGTACTCAGCATGCTCTGAACATTGTTGCTCCAAATATTTCTTCAATACCTAGAACTGCTATGGCTAATAATTTACTTAATAATCCTGAAAACGCTGGTCGATTGATTAATTTTGATGCTGCATCACCAATCCCATCTGCTCCAACGTCTGTTACTTCAAATATAGTGCCTACAACTGGTATGGAATCAATATCCACTCCTAAAGGGCTGCGAATAATTCCTCCAAAGAAAACTGTATTTGCTACACGTTTCGCACATGATACAAAAGCTGATGAGATGAAATTTTATGTGAGCTCTAAAATTAAAAACTGTATTACTGAGGATATTAGTGTTTACAAAATGAATTCCAGAAATAGAGCATCATTTAAAATAATTGTTCCTGAATACCTATTTGAACAAATCGTAGATGCCAGTTTTTGGCCTAAAAACGCATTAATACTTGAATTTATATATAGAGAAGAAGATAATGCTCGCCTTCCTAAATCCGCTGATCCAAAATCTAAAAAACTAATATACATCTTGAATCAAAACGTTAGATGTATGAATTCAAAACTTTCGTCAATTTATTGTAATAGCTTTGGCTATAATAATCATATTATTATATTTACGGAGACCTGGCTCAGTAAAAAAGTTAATAACTCTGAGATTTTTTGTCCTAAATATCAAATTTTCAGAAAAGATAGAGAAAGTTGTGAAAGAATTGAATCTGATAAAAATAATAATCAGTGTAATAATGTAATAAAAAAGTCTGGTGGCGGCGTATTGGTTACTATACTAAACGAATTTTCGTTTGAAGAAATTATCTTAAACGATTTTTTACATATTGAGATTATATGTTTTTAGCTAAAATTCACAACAAATCCATGTACATTATTTGCTCATACATTCTGCCTAACTCTCCGCTTTCTGTTTATGAGGATCATCTGAAAGCTGTTGATTTAATCCAAAATTATATAAAACCATCTGATTTATTAATGTTAATTGGAAATTTTAACCAATTTTACCAATTATTTAGTTCCATCTCATTCTTCCGATTCTTCAGCTGCATTTATTCATAGTTTATTGGAAAATTGTCTTTTCCAACTCAACTCCGTCAAAAATGCATTTGGTAGACTGTTGGACCTTATTTTCGTTAATGAACCTACTGACTTTTCAATATTGCGGCATATCCCTATTTCTAATCCGGAAGATATATACCATACAACACTTGAGATATCTTGCTTTTGTTCCTATCCTCTTCATAAAAAAAAGTTAACTCACAGCGATAAAATCTTTTGCTTTAATAAAACAAATTACCAAGATCTACAACTCCATCTATTCAAAATTGACTGGATAAATGTGTTATCTCGTTGCAATGATAACTTGGACTTGTGTTTGCATACATTTTATCATCACATTTTTGAATGTTTCTCGGCATCTGTACCTAAAATGTTACCTCCTAAATCGAATGGTCCTCCTTGGAATACAAAACATCTATCTCAACTTAAAAATAAGAAAAACAAAATGTTCAAAAATTATAAAAGATATGGAACATTGATAGATTATATGATTATACGTTATACGTTATGATTATACGTTATCAAGATCGGAATTTATTATTGCTAATCAATTGGCCTATAATAACTATTTAATTAAAGTAAGAAATAATCTTAAAAAATAATCCAAAATCATTTTATAAATTTATTAATTCTAAAAGACGTACTGCGGACTTTCCTTCGGTTATGAAGTACGGTGATTTAGAATCTTCAGATGATAACTCCATAAGTAATATGTTTGCAGACTTTATTATTCTTCGACAGTATTTAATAGCAATAATCGGTATCCATACATAATTTCGGAATCTTCAATTATAAATATATCATCCGTCAATCAACATACAGTTCTGAATGCCCTGAAAAATTTAAATTGTCGTATGCTGCTGGTCCTGACGGTGTTCCCAGTTGCATTTTAAAGCGTTGCGTACATTCATTGTATATTCCTTTGACTTATGTATATGTTTAACATATCCCTTAAGTTGGGTTACTTTCCTCCCATTCGGAAAGAATCATTTTAAATTCCCTTCTTTAAGTCTGGATCTAAAGCTGGTATTTCGAATTACAGAGGTATTGCTAAATTAAGTGCTATTCCAAAACTATTTGAAAAACTTATATATGACACGTTGTCACATCATGTGTCCTCTATCATATCTCCAACGCAAATGGATTCTGGAAATCACGCTCTACAATAACAAATCTTTTGGAGATTATAACTTTGGTAAATGATGGTTTTATTAATATGAAACAAACAAATGTTATTTATAATGATTTTAGCAAGGCATTTGATAAAGTAAATCATGATCTATTGTTGTTTAAGCTTGACCGTATGGGCTCTGGTATATTGCTGATAAAATGGCTTGGATCATATTTAAAAGACAGAATACAATGTATTAAGTTTTGAAACTCGTATTCCAACAACATAAACCTATTATCTGGTGTACCTCAAGGTAGTCACTTGGGACCTCTTTTATTTACGCTATTTATAAATTATCTTCCTTCTGTAATTAAACACTCAACTACATTAATGTATGCAGACGATGTAAAGTTAATTTTTATCCTCAACAATCTTGATCAACAATTACTTTAACAGAATGATATTGGTCGTTTAACTACTTGGTGTAATATTAATCTAATGGACCTAAATGTCAAAAAATGCAAATATATGATTTTTACAAAATCAATTCCAATTAATGGTCGGTATATCATGAATAATGCTGTGTTTGATTTAGTGGATTCATTCAACGACCTTGGCGTACTTCTGGATAAAAAACAGACTTTAGAAGTCATATTTCGCTAACAATAAATAAAGCTACTGGCGTACTTGGCTTCATTAAACGGTGTGCTAAAGAGTTTTCGGATCCGTATACGACAAAACAATTGTTTACTACCTTGGTAAGACCAATACTCGAATATGGGTCTGTAGTCTGGGATCCGCAATATCATATACATTCGAACAAAATTGAATCAGTTCAAAAACATGTTTATACGCAACAGAACAAGTGCATATAGATGTGTATCAGCGATACATACACACATTTTAGTTTGCTTGTTGTTTCTGTTTTGTTTTTTTTTTTTAAATTTGAACGAATGTTTTATGCTCTTATTTTTTTATAAACAAACAAGAATGCAATTGTATGTATGTATTTACATAAATGCCGATTGCATTTAATAATTGCCTTCAATTAAAAAAGCACGAAAATATCTAAAATTTTAATTTTAAACATCTTTGTAAAAAAAATTCAGCCATTATAATGTGATCTTTAACCTTTTTGGGCTCTTAGTTTTGGTTATAATAATGTATTTAGAACGCTGGTGAAGGGTATCAAAGATCGGCACAGCCATATTTCATACTCTTACTTGTTTTAAGATCATTTCAGAATATTCAGCGTTAAGTATTTTTTGGACTACCGAAGCACTGTCTACATTGAACATTTCATTATAAAGCTGTTTTCGTGATGAAGCTAATCGCTTTTTCGAAGAGTATGTCCTCCCCACCTCCATTTTTGGTATCTGTTTGGCAAATTATAGGATATTCTTTTTTTGGTCTCCAGAGCTCTGTATTTTTGCCGAAAATTCTTGACAATTTATTCGTAAACATGGAGCGGCTATATTATTTTTCAATAAGAATTCGTTTCCATAAACTATTTTCAATGTAACGCAAATATTAAATACTCGGATTTTCGTGTTTTGTGATATTTGTGGTGATCTTCGCCATTTACTTACTTTTTGAGCCTATTAGGCACATCTTGCTCTACACCACCACTTCATGATGTAAGTGTGTGTCATTCATGTGTGTTTCCTTAGGGTTGTCAATTAATCGGGTTTTAACGAGCGATCAAGTTTTAAAAATTATTCGATTAATCGATCAAATAACGGATAAAAATATAAATTTTTAAATATTCCAGAAAATAATTTTTATTTTATAATTTAAAAAACAATTCAAAGAAATAAAAAAAAACACTTAACTTTAAATAAATTCAGATCATATTTTTAGTTTTAAATAAGGAGAAATTTTCAAATGTTGCAGTAAAAAGCTTTTATTAAAAATTAAATATAATTCAAACAAATAATCATAAAAAGTTCACATAAGTTGAGCTCATATTTAATACTTTTTTCTCATTTAAATGCAATTTATAAAAATAAGAAAGACAATTTTACAAGAATTTTAAATAAATAATAAATGCCAATTAGTTTGACAATTTTAATCGGTAATTTTTTATACCATTCACACCACTGTGCAGATGGTATATATCAGTTTGACAGGAAGAGAATGTATGTCTGTCTGTTGAAAACATGATCCTGCAATAGGTTGAGTAGGTCGTACTACTTAGGCTCAAAAGGAAAGGTCTTCAATCTTTAACAAAAGTTTTTTATAAGAAATGTTTGAATGACATGTGTTGTTTTGAAATTAATATTTGTATTATTTTGGATGGCACTAATTTGTAATTTTGGGTTTATTTTGTGGCATCAATATATTACCAAATCCACACACAAATTACTCTCTTCAAACATTACCAACAAATAATAAATAGATTAAGTAAATTCAAATACATACAGCTGCGTGCAACTAATTGGGAACAAAATGTGCCATGATTTTGGTACAATTTGTCTTAGTTTAGTTAATTTAACTCCTTATCCTGTAAAATAAATACTAATTGTATCAAATAAATTAATATTGAGAAAGTTGTGACCCATATTTTTAAATATGCTTGACAATAGTCGTGCACATAATTAAGAACACATCACAACTTTATCGAAAAAAAAAACAAATATTTATATAAAAAAAATTATATTTTGTTACTAAGCCTTTGTTATCGATAACTGACTACTTTACATCTGCGAGGGATTGCAGCCAAATAATTTTCACATTCACTGTTTGGACTGTCTTCCCAAGCTTTTTTGTTTCAGTGTAAAGACTATAAAAATTGCTTATCTTTAACTAGCTAAATTTTGTTTTTACAACTTGCAACATGCTCTCAATCGGGTTGAGATCATTGTGTATAAACCTTTGCTTGACGTGTAGAGCCGTATGCTTCGGATCAAAATATCAATGTTACCGGTATATTTTCGCTAGCATAAGGAATCATTGCATCGTTTAGTGTTCTTGCATATTACTCCCTGTACATAATAACTTTAATTTTGTGCAGCTGTCCAACTCCAATGGTGATACTTTCTTGCAAACCCTCGTCTCTTCTTTCGGCTCCCTTAGAAAATAGCTACTTCTTCCGGGAAATTATTCAGAGTCCAGCTTATCGCAATCGTCGTTTTACTCTATCTACAGATGGTTTTGCTAAAATTTTTACTAAAGACTGCAACCCGATTCTCATTTACGGATTTATGCGATATTTTTCGAATCGAGGACAATTTTCGCAATCTTCTCGAGCTGCTGTAATTCAGCCTCTTTGTTTAGGGGCCACCTTCTCTGTAGTCGAATGCTTCTTGTGATATTTAACCGCTTTGCTAACCATGGTTTTAGTAAGTAAGCATAATAACGGTAAGTTCTTTCGTTATTATATATATGTACAATAATCTTCCGAGTATTGACATAAGATTTTTTTTACCCATGTCAAACAAGTAGTTAATACTTTCCAAAAATGAAAAGTACTTCATGTAATCACAATCATTTACACATAACTTTTAAAATTTACCTGTAATTGCAGATATAGAAAAATTTATAATAAAACAAATAAAAAATAACGGTAAAAAAGGTGTTACCATTAGTGAATATTATATGAACATAGTTGGATTATCTAAACAGTGTCAAGTTTTAGCACTTGATTTCATGAATACCACCTAAAATATGATTATTTAATTATTGGATTCCATTGCACATAGCTGTATATTATATTTTTTTTTTCATCTGTATGATACTAGTGCATACACGTTTTTTTTTTTTGTGATACAACTATTAAAATTATAACAAGATTCTTAAAATGTGATTGGAATTCATACATCTGAACGCAAAAACATTGATGTTGCGAACATGAAAAATACTTGTCCATATATTTTTATTATATTTTCGTTATTACAATTATTAACCAAATATGGCATTTTGGTTTTTAATCCAAAATCATTGACTTCACCACGGCAAAAAAAAAAATACATACATAAGTACATGAACATATATGTATGTATGTACTTATGTATGTACGTACTCGTACATATGTATGTACATTCTTCTGTGTTACATTTTTATTAATATTTAACAACAACAAAATAATAACAAATCCAATACAATCTACCAATTATGGTGGCTTTTAATCACAAAAAAAAAAAAAAATAATTGGGTTGTGAGTACAACGCATGCCTTTTTGTAACTTGTCCATGCTTGGTAAAGTCAATTAGCAGTTGATTGGACGAGCTTCAATTTGGACCAAACAAAAATAGAGTTCAGAAAAATGTGGTTACTTATATTATAATGAAACTTTTGATACAACGCTGTAAGGTAGGCACATATATTATATTTGAAGAAATGATTCATTCGACCGGTATCCCTTCAAGACTTAACTTAAATGATTCCAAATCCAATAACTTTATAACATACGTGAACGAATCATTTCAAAAGATAACGAATTGAAAAAAATTAATTTGTTTGATTCAATAAATGCAGATAAGTTTATAGTCCTCTTTCGGACTAAAGTAAATTCTAGACATTCATACATAACACTTAGGAAAAAATCTTTAAAAAAGATTTATGTAGAGATTTAACACATCACTAAAATAACGACTACAATGTGTTGTGTTGGAATGTCTCAAATGAATTTAATTTGTTATTAATAAATAACTTGCATTAAAAAGATACAACTTAACCGCATGAATGGGTGCACATGGGCTAATTTCTGTCGGCTGCAATTAATGTGCACGATCGATTCACATAATTAGTTATTTCATATTAGAGATATGATGCAATTTCAATTAAATGCATTTGGTGGACAAAAAGTTTCGATTTTATTCTTACTTCTTGTTAGTCTTAATTCATAAAACATTTAGCAACAAGGGATGTTGTTTTTTTTTTATTAATTATAAATGTTAAAAAAATTTGCTGCTATTAACTTTTTTATATCACAAATAGTTGGTCACCGAAAAGATTTAAACAACACTAAAAAGACAAAATGTGTGTATGTATAAATACATATGTATGTATTTTTGTTTTACATTTTTGTTTCTTTTCTCCTTAATTAGTTTTGCCACTATATTGAAACTTGTTTTAGTTATTGCTAAGTGGATGACCTAATTTCTTAATATTTAAACTTTTTAATTTTCAGTTTTAACTTAATATGCAATTAAGTTTAAACTACATAAAATAAACCAATTAATATTGTTTGTTATTATTTCGTAAAGATTGGTATTGAACTTGGACCGCGTAGACCTAATAGCTGAGGAATGGCGTATGAAAATGTAATCATACTTTGATAAAATATCATACAAAAACCTAAAATTATGAAAAATGTTTATACGTAACAGAACATGTGCATATACGCGTAGATATGTATCGATGCATACACATTTTTGAACATCATTGCACTTAATAATTGCTTTCAATAAAAAATCCCGAAAGTACCTAAAATGTTTGTTATCGCATTAATTTTAAATATCATTATAAATAATCTAGCTTTTAAAATTTTAAATCTAGCCTTTTTGGTCTGTTAGTGTTGACAAACTTTGTTTATAACATTGTGTTTAGAACATGGGGGAAGTGTATCAAAGTTCGGCACTACCGAATTAAACACTCTTACTTGCTCTAATTTTAATTTTTATTATAATTGTAGCTATTGTAATTGTAGCATTTGCTTCGTGAGAGTATTGTTATAATGTATTGTATAATGCACGTGTTCAGGGGCGTAGCCAAGGGGGCCGGGCCCTGAAATCATTTGAAAATTTTTAATTTCATATACACTTTCACATCGTATCATCATGTTTCTTTAAATTTTTAGAGTAATTTAAAAGCACTTAAATATAAGAGTAAATACTTTCTAATATTTTTTTTTATAATGAGGACGTTATTGATCATCAAAATTTATTTTGATTTATGAAAACGTAAAGAAAATATTCTAACATTTGAAATTTAAATTAATTGTGGTCGATTGTAAACGATGCAATATTTTAGTTTTATAAATGCTAAAGCTGCCATTAGCCTTAGGGCACTGTTACACGTTCAATATATATGACCGCGATCCAAATATCACAATATATATTAAATATGTACCAAGCAGTATTGATGGATGGATGGATCAAATAACAATTAATTTTTATTTTAGATAATGGTTTTAAACATAATGCAAATTTTCATGAATGTGTTTATTAATCTTATAAAGCCTAGATATAGCTTTTGTAATTTTTAATTTTAAAATAAATGAACATCCGGTTTGTTTCAATTGTATACACATCACTATTTTTCTTTAAATGTGTTGATACCAGAATAATAAAACAAAAGATTATGGCATCACGCAAACTTAAAATTTTCTGCGCATGTAAGCGCTCTGGCGTCATGCAAACTGTGTTCCTATTGGCTAATAATTTCCAGCTGTCAAACTGTTATATTTATGATAAAACTAATGCCTGGTTTTCACTATGTCATTTTCAATGTCAATTGCTGTTAGTTATTGTCAGTTGTATGAAAATAGGTTGTAATGTCTTGTCATTTGCAACCGCTAGCAACATTTCACATTTAAAATGAAATCGCCAACATGTTGGTAATATGTTTTTGTTTGACAGCCGGATTTTTTGTTAGTTTATAAGATGTCATACAAACGTAATTAATAGAAAATTATGAGATTTCAGTTGATGCAATTGTTTGTGGTCAGTATTTATGACATAGTGAAAACCAGGCATAAGAAACAAGAAACATAAAAGTGGGACAATTTATTAAGGGTTTTCACACTTGGTAGTAAAATACCATTGTAAACCTTGTAAATGTTGTAGATATAGTAAAAGTACTATTATTTACAACACCGCAACAACAAAATGTATGAAATGAAAATTTACTACGCTGTGCTTAAAGTACAAGGGTAAAAGGTATAGTACATTAACAAGACTAAACATTTACAAGACTAAAACAGCTGATCGTTGAGCTGCCAAAACAATTGTTTAATTTTATTGTTCATTTTGTGGTCACTACCAAAATAAATAATAAAAAAATGGATCAAAATAATAAATAAATTAATAATAAAGATGGACCGATAGGTAAATTTAGCATTTTCGGCATTTTTATAATCTTCAAATGCTTTTTGATATTTTTTAGTTTTCAAATTGATGGAAAACAAAACAAAAATCAGCTGATTCATTAATTTACAATACACAATACAATATACACAGCAAAGACGTTCACGCTTTGTAATATAAAATCGTTGTAAATATAACAGGGTTGTAAATTTAACACCAAGCGTGAATACCGCTATTATTTTTCTCCTCAAATTATTTGTTAGCAAAAAATTTTATTTATATAATTTAATTTATTTGTTTTATATTTACTAAATAAATATGGTCTAACAATATTTGATCAAATTTTTAAAGGCTATTGTTCCGTAGTTTAGCATAAGGTTACTAAATGTTTTCTTTCATCTATTTATACATTCTACATCTAAAAAAATGTTTTCACTTCTTCATTTCGTACAATGTCATTTGCTTCTAACAAAATTTTTTGCAAATATCCGCTTGTAAGCAACAATTTTTCGCTACGATTTCAGCGTTTCCAAATAATACTTATCCCACCTGCACTTAAGTGGTTAGCCCACGAGTAGATTGAGTCCTCTAGAGGGGTATTCTGATTGTAATACATCTTCTTGGATGATAGGATTAATGCCCTTTAGTATAGTACCTGAAGAAACCACGAGGAAAATTAAAGAATTCTGTACATCTAAATCGGGAGTATTGCCGATCCCGACATTTGCGTTTATACTTATATTATTAATTATATTAATTGTATTTATTTATTTGATAATTTCCTGTACAACAAGATTAAATCTTATAATTACAGTACAGGAAAGCATTATTGTTAGATTTGCAAGTTTAACAAAATTTGAATACTTAAAACTAATAATATTTTAATTTAATTTATTTTTAATTTATCACAATATAATATTATTTTAAAATCAGGCAAAAAATTTAAATAAAAATGGTTTAAAAGTGTTTGCGTTGCTGTTAAGTTGCTGGTTTTGTGGAATAATATTCCAAAGACGTATATCACTATTATAAAACTGCCATTCTGACACAAGATATTTATGCCTAGGGAGAATGATCTTCCTACCTCTTTGTGAAACGAATTTTTGCGTAAAGATATAATGGATTTTGAGTATAAATAATTTTGTGAAAAAATATTAGTACTCGAATCTTAAGCAAGTTTTCAAAAGATACGCTGTAAAGGCTTATTGTAAAAGATGAAATATGTTCAAACTTCCTGATAAGGTATGCTTTTGCCAACAATATCCGAACTCTTAAAGGTGTAAAATACTGCAACCAGCGAGTTAATGTGACTTGTCCAGGTAAGATGATTGTTGAAGATAATTCCGAGATTTTTCGTTGCTTGCACGATCTCTATTCTTTCGTTATTAATTTTTACAAATTCATTGAGAGTAGGAACATTTTTTTTTGTTATGAATTACCATACATTTAGATTTTTTTGGGTTCAAACAAAGTCCATTTGCAGTTGCCATATATAGATTTTTCTTAGATCATCGTTTAGCTTAATCAAATTTGCATCAATTGATTGCATTGGGCTACTCAGATATAATTGGACATCATCCGCATACAAATGCATTTCACTATGAGAAAGTTGGTTTGGCAAATCATTCACATATAGTAAGAAAAGTAATGGTCCCAGAATCGACCCTTGTGGAACTCCCATAGTAAGGGTTAATGGACTAGACCAAGTATTATTAGAAAATATGGATTGTGTTCGTTCCGTTAGATATGAAAACAAGAGCCGCGTTGAAGTTGATGAAAATTTAAAGAAATATTGAAGTTTCATGCACAGTCAACTGTGTCAAATGCCTTAGAATGATCAAGTGGAACCAAAAAGTTAATTTTTCCATCATCTAGTTCACTTCGAATATTTTCTGCAACATCAACCAAAGCAGTAACACAGCTGTGGTTTGAGCGAAATCCTGATTGTTTTTCAGTCATTAAACATTTGTCCTGAATATATTTACACATTTGAGAATATAGAATCATTTCCAGTACTTTTGAAAGAAAGCAATGAATATATATACCTTCCCCAGAATATATGATAGAAGTCTATATTTAAATTTAAAAAAGATACAGCTATAATAAGAAATATTATCATTTCATTAAAAACATCCAAATGTTAGTTTTTCGCAAAATTTCTCACTTGTTTTTTTACTATTGCTTTACATGAATTTTATCATTCGTGGCCCACTGCACGCACACCTCATGCTTACGTTTTTTCTGATTTTTTGTTTTTTATTTTTTCTTTGTCCTGCAACTTTTTAATACACTTCACTAAATGTTTTAATAATTTTAATTATTTTAATATTGTTTTTAATAAATTATAAAGCGAAATTTGTAATTTATAACAAGAACTGATTTTTTTTTTTTAAACTGTCAGATTTTAATTGGGGGGTACCAACTATCATATAAAACATAAATTTTTCGCAAGATTTTATAATTTTCACACATGAAAGCTTGGTTACCCTTGCGAGAGACATACAAAATCATACAATGGGAAAACATTCGGATGGCATAATCTTGTATTTTATCATACTTGCCCTATACCACTACATATATGTGACCTTCTCCGAGAAAAGGGACCTAGTGTGTGAAAATTAAGTTTTGAGAAAGAAACGCATTTAAAGTTTCTACACCCTTTTAGTTACCAGAATCCACCGTTTTCGACACAACCCGTTTTTTGACACACTAGGTCCCTTTTCTCGGAGAAGGTCACTTATGGTGAGGGTATAATGGAGTTTTTGTTTTTGTTTTATATTCTTTATTTACGTAGTTTAACTGAATCGTTTTAGATCGAATATACAGAACCATATACCATGCGTTTCGAAAGAGGGTCTCGGATCCAACATTGCTGAAGCAATAACTGGATATAGAAAAGAAGCATAAACCAACTTTTAGTTTAGAAAAATGTTCATGTATGGGCTACTTACTCCTCTCACAAGCTTATATAGACCAACATTTAAAAAATGATCAAAATTATCGTATAGCTGTTGGTCAAATTTGATTTCAGCGTATTTACTACATCCATTAATCGGTAGTCAAGAAATAAGACTTGAAGAACCATTCTTAGTCATAGCCGCAATATAAAGAAGCTTCGTAATCTTCACTTAAATCTATCAAAAACAAACTTATTCCACAGATTTTTCTCACATTTGGTTTGTATGCTTCTTGGCAAAAAAAAAAAAAAAATATTGCTTTACCAATATTGTTCCCATAGCATCCGATATGTACTTTTTTTTATAACGGCAAGCAACAAATTTTTAGCAATGCCACTCAAATTAGATAACTAATTTTCTGTATCCAATTAGTTAGACCAACAACGCCTTTTCTAAACTCATGGTATCATATAATCGGTCTAGACCGATTAAAATTTTCTTGTTTTTTTTATACATTTAAATGAAGATCGGGAAGCAGCTTTATATGGGGACTATGACTAAAAATGTTCTTACAGGCTTTTTTTTTGACTCCTCATAAATACAATGATATGTTATCGATATATATGGTATATGATAATCTGAATCTTACGATCATTTTAGTCGGTATATAGGGGTTATTTGTATGTGGCTAGGTCTGAACATGCAATGATTTGCACACCGATTTCAATTCCGTTCGTCCTAATGCAGATAAAAACTTATATGTAAAATTTCATCAAAATATATTCATATTTTATTACAAAGTTTACATGGACACAAAGATGGACAGACAGACAGACGGATGGATGGGCGAACGGACATTGACTCAGATTCTGTATAATATATTGTTATTTACAAATATCATCACTAACTCATTAGTGGTATAGGGTATACAAATAAAGAACAAAGTTGTTTAAAATTTATTTCACACTGAATGTATTCTTTTTATTTATTTTTTTTTCTTTAATACACAATTTTCGAAGTTTCGTAATAACATGTAAAGGGATACACAAATAATGAAGGTTATTCTCAATAGTCGAACAATACTAACTACCTTAAAACAACCCATTCGTGACCTCTTGAATTTCTGAAAATATATTGGCAAAATAATATGTTGTACATAAGCTATCCAATGTAATTGTATAAGACAAATGTGAATGAATAATGTCACGACAATATTCAATTTGCATGCAACCAAAGTCGAATATGAATTCTACAACATAAGTACTCATAGTGTCAATTTATATATATGTAAGTAGTAGTCAGATTTCCATAGTACTAGTATTTATTTTTTCATAACTAAATTAATTAATAATAAACAATAAGAATAACCGTGTAAGTTTCAGATTATGGCAGCTATACTCTTAGTGTTGCAATATGGTTAACAAAAAATTTTGCATTTAAAAAAAAATGATAAAAAATAAAACAAAGAAATCATGTAAATATAAATACTGATCAATTTTATCCACGGCAGTGTTGGTTGGTCAATTGTAATGTGTTCATAAGTTAGATGGGGTTCTTATCATTTTATGTTTAACATTATAATTCATTAATTCAGCAACCGAATTCCCCCCTAATTCGGTTAATGCAACCGAATTCTTCATTAATTCAGTTCAAGCAATCGAAATTTATATACTGAAGCCCCGATTTGCGTCGATCCTATTTGCGTCGTTCCGATTTGCGTTGCTTTTTAAAATTTGGTTCATTCCGATTTGCGTCGTTTTGATTCCGATTTGCGTCGTTTTGATTCCGATTTGCGTCGCTACATACGATTGTATTTTTTTCACTGAAGTCATACTTGCATACATATGAGGAATTTTTCAATTTGCGTGTAAAAAGGGGAGTGTTAGGAAGCAAGAACTTAGTTCCCAATAAGAATTGCTGTGGTTAAGAATTAACAAAATAACTTAAGAAAATAAAAAAATGAGTAAAAATAAAAGAAAAGTTATTAGTTTGGAACTAAAATTGGATGAATTAAAACGGGAGAAAAAGCTGTTGACATAGGAAGGACCCTTGGGTTAGCACCTACAACAGTAAAAACGATTTGCTACAGAGACAGTGGTAAAATAAGTCAATTTTCTAAAATTGCCACACCATTCCAATGTTAGCAAGTTAAAAAAGTAAGACATTCTCTAATGGTTAAAATGGAGTCACTTCTTTCTATTTGGTTACAAAATCAAAATAAGCGAAGAATGCCGCTGAGCAAGGAGGTGATTAAAAACAAAGCCCTTTCCATATTTAGCGATCTTAAAGAAAATTCTCCATCCAGAAGCAATGGGAATTCAGAAGAATTTGAAGCTAGGAACGGTTGGTTTAATCGCTTTAGAACACGAGCGAATCTGCATAAAAGGAGAATCAGCCAGTGCAGATACATTAGCATCAGAAAAGTTGAAGCTTTTTTTTTTTATTTATTTAAAAAACTATCATCATTACAATTAAAATAATTTATACATATATTTAATATCTACAGTTTTTGAGATTTTACTGAAAGTATTGCAACAAATAATTTACTTTTTTTTTTAATAAGTGAAAAAACATTTGGAAATATTTACATGTAGGTAAAAAGATAGGGAAAAAAACCTCTAAGTTTTCTAAGAAATTCTTTCTTTAACCCCTTCTTGCATCTTCTATTCAGAAGTTACAGAAAAAGTTAATTTTACAAATTTCTTATTAAATCAAAACTTGAAGACCTGTTTCTGTCTTCGAATCTTGTTGTTATTTTACTAATGACTGTTTTAAACAGGTCTTGTTTAGAATTTCTGTGTAGCAGTGCAGTTGCGTATCTTTTAGGCAGGTTGTATATAATCTTCAAGTTTTTATTTTGGATAATTTGTAGCTTTTTAAGATAAGTGTTGGCACATCTCGTTGACCATACCTGGCAGCCATATGTCATTATTGGTCGTATACACATATTATATAATAACAGCTTATTTTTGCAATTTAGTTTAGATTTTCGGTTAAGCAGAGGGAAAAGCGCTCTTCCGCACTTTAGTGCCTTATCACCCGCTTGTGTGACATCATTTTTGAATGTTAGTTTTTTATCGAAAACAACTCCCAAATATTTGACTGAATCAAGTATTGGAATTTCAGTCCCTTGCATACAAAGTGCTATTTGCGGAATTCTTTTTGGTTACTTGTTAAAAGGGAAAATAATTGCTTGTGTTTTCCCATGATTTATCTTTATTTTCCATTTGTTGAAGTATTTTTCAGCATGGCTTAAAGCTTTTTTCATGTTCTTCACTATTGCATTTGAAAGTTTTCCACTCGTTATTAATGCGGTGTCATCTGCATAGAAGGCCGCTGTTTGGTTTCTTAGGGCTTTAAAGTCTGAAGTATATATAGAGTACAGCGTTGGTGATAAGATTGATCCTTACGGAACTCCTGCAGGAATGTGCCTTTGTGTAGATTTTTCGTTATCCAAATTGACTGCAAAGTATCTGTCTGATAAAAAACTGTTAATAATTTTTTGTAAATATGTAGGGTAACCAAATTTATTGAGCTTAAAAATAATTCCATTGTGCCATATGGAGTCAAAAGCTTTCTCAATATCAAGAAAAGCTATTCCTGTGCTTTTACGTTGATTTTTGTTGCTATTTATTGAATTTACAATTCTCTTCACCTGATGTATCGTTGAATGTTCTCTTCTAAAACCAAACTGCTCATTACTCAAAATATTGTTTTGTTCTGTAAATTCATTTAGTCGCGTTAGTATGATTTTTTCAAAAATTTTGTCTAAACCATTCAACATACTTATGGGACGATAGCTTTTGGGTGATTTTTATCTTTTCCTGGTTTAAGTATTGGTATTACCTTGGCAATTTTGAATTGCTTCGGGAAATAACAGTTTTTTAAGCACCAATTGAAAATTTTTGTAACAAAATTGAAAAATACATTTGACATCCGTTTTAAAACTATTGGTTTTATTCCATCTATACCAGGTGCTTTTGAATTTTTTGCTTAAAAATGAAAAATTTTACTTCGTCCACGGTTGTCAACATATCAGTTACATTGGTAGGCACAGACTGTAAGTCTAACCATTGAATGTGTTTCGATACCATACGTTCAACTGTCGATTGTTGATTATAAGTTATTTGGTGTGAATTTTCAAAAATATCCGCTATAATATTTGCCTTTCTTTCATTATTGAATAAATCAGCGCCATATATTGTCAAATTTTCTACAGTTGCTTTATTCCCTCTTATTGCTCTGTACAGCTGCCAGAACTTTTTGTTGCCAGGTGGCAATTTTTTAATAAAATTATTCCAGTTGTCATTTCTGTCATTTAATATGTGAAAGTTGATTAAAATATTCAGCTGTTTAACAACAGATGATAAGTAATGTCTCTCCGAAATGTTGGTTGCTCTTTGTAATTTACGTACAAACCTTTTTCTTTGGCCAATTAAGTATAAAGTTAATTGAGAAATTTTTTTCTGCCAAATTTGTTTCTCCTTAACTGGAATTCTTTTGGAAGCCTCTTGGATTATGTGAGTAATTTTATTTATAATTTGTTCAATGTTTGACTCGGTTATAATTGCAGATAGTAAATTATTTCTTCGAATCTCTTGGTCTACCCATTGATTGATTTCATTCCAATTTGCCATCTGATACAGTGGAATAAGTATTTTTCTTTCAATAATGGAACCATAAATTTGACATGTAACTGGAACGTGATCAGAGTTTAACATACCTGGATGAGTTTCTATTGCCGAAATATTTAAGTTCGAGTTTGTAAGAAGAAGGTCAATAACTGATGCTTGTGTGGGTGTTGAACGCTGCCCAAATCGAGTAGAGGTGTTGGACGAGTGGATGTAATAATTGGAATTCATTTGATGGTTATATAGTTTTCTACTAGCAGTGTTGTTTCCTTGGCAGTTCCAACTAAATAATATGGTGAGCGTTAAAATCGCCAAAAACAAAAAATTCAGACGTTGTTGTGGTGATTTTGTTTAAATCTTCAATGAAGCTGTTAGTGTATCGTGGGCAGTATGCAGCTGTAAATTTAATTGGCCAGTTATTAATATTTATTATAATGGAAACATTTTCAATAGTTGTTGTTGACATTATTGATATATATTGGTGTGGAATTGAATTTTTAATCGCTATTAATACACCTCCTCCATGGGTTAATCGATCTTGACGGTAGATTTTATAATTAAGCAATTTGAATTTGTGTGTTTGTTTTAAAAAAGTTTCATTAATAAAAACTACATCGACTTTTTTTTCATTTAAAAAGTGTTCCAATTGATATATAGCTGTTGGATTAGTTATGCCCTACGCATTCCAAAGCATAACATTGATTCTATACATTGTTGTTTCTTTATATGACATGTTTAAGCATATTTCCAAGTACTCGCAGCTGGTCATATTTGTTTTTACATTTTTCTAGAGCATCGACTGCATCAAAGAAAATTTCTAATAGCTTTTCATTAGAGAGATCATCGTTATCATGATCTATTATTTGAGCTGCTTTAGCTTTTGCTGCGTAGGAAACTTTATTGAGAGCATTATGTGCTCTACTACTTGATGGAATTTCATCGAGGAAAAATACGCACCTTATTAGTTGATGATATTTCATGGTTATTTGGGATATCGTCATCCCAGATGAAAGGAGCAGGTTCCGAATGTCGTGGCATTTTACGAATGTGTTGTTTTCTGGAAACTCTTTGTCGTATTTCTAGGTACTCGCGGCGCGATGGACAGTTTATGTCATCTGCTCGATGATTAACATTTTTCAAGTTATTCTTAATACAATTAAAACATTTATATATCACAGGGCCGTCACTTGCAGCTTTATTTAACTGGCAACACGAATAGTCATGTGGACCTCCACAACCTAGACATACATTTTTTCTAAAACAATTTGATGAGCCATGACCATATAACGCACATTTTGAACACTGTGTCGGTCCTCTTGCACGACGCCGGGGATTTCTCCAGTGGACCACTATACCATAAAAGTATTTTATCTTAAATACTTCTCTTTTAGAAATCTGACTTCTGTTAAATTCTAGCATATACAAAGCATCGTCAGATGTGGATCGTGTGGTTTTAATTTCATTTATGTTTGTTGGTTCTATATTGTACGTATTTTTGAACTCCTCAAGAATCGTTTTTAGTTCGAATTGTGGTAGACCAAAAAGCATAAGTTTAAATTTCCTGTTGTCTTTAACTGGATGCGTAAAGAATTTAATTTCTTCGTGTTTAAGTTTTTTTAAAGCTTCATTGAAGTCAATCAAAGTGTTTGGCATCACTTTTGTACCTATCGACATTCTCTTATACTTGGAGTTCGAGCCCAATATCTTTATGATATCAGTGAACTTATGACCACTATCAACAATAATTGGAGGAATATTGTTTGCATCTCCACTTACTTCACTTTCTTCTTCGCTGGTGTCGTCATCCATGTCAGATAGCACTTGGAATCTGTTATTTTCTAGAGGTTTGGGAACTTTAAATCTAGGGTTGTTACCCCAGAATTTTTTGCGTTTTTGTGTGGGGACCATTCTCAATTATTGCAAATAATTGAAATTAAAAAATTGTTTGTTTACAAAAATTTAACACGTGAGAAAAGTTGAATTTTTAATAACACGACCGTATGTTGAGAGTGTCAACAAACAACTGAAAAAGTTGAAGCTTGAACTGAAAGCCATAATTGAAAACGGAGGTAATTCTGCTAAGCATGTTTTGAATGCTGATGAAACAGGTCTTTTTTGTAAAAGGTTACCATCAAGAACATATCTGGCTAAAACTGAGAAGTCATGTCCTGGATTTAAAACCGACAAGAATCGACTAACACTTCTTTTGGGAGGAAATGCAGAAGGAGATTTCAAATTTAAGCACTTTCTGATTTACAAATCTGAAAATCCAAGAGCACCGAAAAATGTTTAAAAAAATGATCTCCCTGTTCACTGGCGTGCTAATAGAAAGGCTTGGATAACTTCAACCTTGTTTAAAGATTGGTTGGAAAACTGTGCTATTCCTGAATTCAAACGTTATTGTTCCACCCAAAGCATTGAGCTTAAAATGCTTTTATTAGTCGAGAACGCACCAGGACATTCAATTTTTTTAGACTACTTGTCCGATCATGTAAAAGTTGTTTCTATTCCGCCTAACACAACCTCACTTATACAACATATGCATCAAGGCGTAATATCCAAATTTAAAATGTATTACCTAGGGCAGACTTTTCTTGACGCAACCGACAAAAATGTTAAACTCTCCATGAAAGACATCTGGAAAAATTTTAACGTAATGATGGCTATTGGAAACATTGCTTTGTCTTGGAAAGAAGTCAAAGGATCAAGTATGAAAGGAAGTTGGCGGTAATTATGGCCAGAGTGCATTAATCGAGATGTAGATGTTGTAAATGACATTCCAAATATTTGCAGAGAGTTGGCTGATTTAGCTAGAGAATCTGAATTTGATGGAATGGAGGAAGATGACATTAATGAACTTATATCTCATAATGAAACTTTATTAGCCGTTAATGTTCATGCGTTAGAGGAAAACATTATAATAACTGATGTTACAATAGAAGAGAATAAACTAACAACTGTCAATATTTCCAAAGCTATGCAATTGATTTCACAGGCAATGGATATATTTGCAGATAAAGATCCCGATGAAAAGCGTAGCTCAGACATAGCAGCTTCTGTTGATCACGCCATAAGTTGCTACAAGGAAATCTATGCGCAAAAGAAATCTTTAAAAATTCAGCAAACCTTAGATAATTTTGTTCACAAAGCAGTAAGACCACTTAATCAAGTGGATACAAGTGTGGTTGATTTAGATGTATCAGACGAAGATATCTCAACATAATCTTAAGTGAGAATTTCTGTTTTTTCTTTAATGTATGTACATATATATATATGAATATAAATTAATTATCAATTTATTTTTTCTTATTTCTTTATAATAATTTAAAACCCTTGTTGAAATAAATAGAGAGAACGTATCCATATGACTTCTTTTAACAAAAATATATTTTTTTTACTAAATACTTAAGTTTTTGACCCGATCAGCAGTGCATTTATATGTACAGAAAAGTGATTCGATTTGCGTCGTTTCGGTTTGCGTCGCATTTTCCCGGTCCCTATTTACGACGCAAATTGGGGCTTCAGTGTATCAATTCAGTTATTGCGACGCACAGTGGACCATATTTTGAGAAGGCGGCCAAAAATCATTTTTTTTTGTTACCGATTTTAAAGTTATGTTATTCATTTGAAAGTAAATACTAGTAAACCTCGGGAGCCAAAAAATTGCGACTCTATCTCAACTATATCACAGCGAACAGGGTCTTCGAAAATGGGCTTTCTCAGTATTTTGCTAAAATTAAAAATTTCTTTGTAAATTTTTATTTTTGAATGACTGTAACTTTTTTGATTTAAAAGATTTTGAAGTGGAATAAATTTTGTATAATTTTTTGGCTTCCATACTATTAATGTTAAAAATGTAAAATCACTGAGTCATTCCGGAATTAAAAAAAAAATTTTTTAAAAAAGGTCCAAATTTTCCGAAAATCTCCTACTTAATAGAGCATAACTCCTGCCAGTCAAAAGCAGTCAGAAAAAATCTTGCACTCTTCTATAGTCCGAACCCTCCCCTATACTCCTATACCCCATTATATACCCGCCAGTTTCCGCCCGTGTGCACCAGAACAATTTTTCTGACCCAAGGTTAGATATTTTCTGCAAAATATGTGAATACAAAAGTTGTCCACTATGTGGTTAGGATATATTAAGTTTGAGGTGATGTTTGTAACTGCCAAAAATATTTGACCTTTATCCATCCTTTATAATACGCATCGACTCAAAAACACTTTCTGAGTCGATTAAACGATGTCCGTCCGTCCGTCTGAGTGTTATGAATACAAAAGTTGGTCGTACTCGCGCACCGCGGTGTATTTTTTTGCGTGTCGGTAAAGTTGTCAGGAATTGTTATATACTTATAAAAAAGGGTTGAGATATAATGCGCTTAGTTGTTACAGGTACATTTACATAGGTATCTTTTAAAAACATTAATAGTCTGAATTAGAGTTATATAGTTTAAATACCTGACAAAATGGGAAACAGTTTAAATAACAGGTAAATGGTAAAAAAAAAACTATTGCGACATAGCCCTTTAAGATATGAGCAGGTATGATTCACCTTTTAAAAGGGGTTAGGGTGTGGGTTTTTTATGCTTCTAAAAGTGGTAATAAAAGATAAAAATTTTTATTTTACATAATTGCAAGAAAGAGTATTTATAATAATGTTTCCACAATTATTATTCATTAGAATTTGTGCAATGGCTAAGTACTGTTACAGAGATCTGGCATATATTTATTTTCAACGAAATGATGTAGACGATGTAATTTTGCACATAGCGAGCAACGACTTCTTTAAGAATTGTAACCTAGAAGACATTGAAATGCACAAAGGAAAAATTACTAATTTTGCATCGAATTTGAAAAGACGGTACATTGAATGCTCTCATAGCAAGGCAAAGATGTACAAACATTACCAAGACTGGTTAATAAAGGAACTTATTTTTGAGAGTGCATCTACAACTGCCAGCGAAAGTGGAAAAAAGGGTCGACCAGCAAAACCAATTGATGGATGTAGTGAAAGATCTCGAAGGCGCAAGCTGGAAAATATCAATGAAGAAATTTCTCAAAGAATTATTAAGGATTCATTTTTGCACCAAATTCAACCAACCCAAAATAAAACAAGTAAGAAAATTATAGTCGGTCTAGACCGACTATACGATACCCTATACCATGCGTTTAGAGACCCTATCTCTCAGGCCCAATTAACTGGATATTGAAAAGAAGCATAAACCAAATTTGAGTGGGATTTTTATTAATTTTTTTGGCTGCAGATATGAAAAAGTTCATATCGGATGATATACCTATATGGGGACTAGGCCCAAAAATGGACCGATCCTGACTATGTTTGGTAAAGTCTCTTGTATTTTGCAAAAATATATACAAACAAAATTTGTAGAAGATACAGTGCAATATTTTCGTTTTTTGATAGATTTAAGTGAAGATCGGGAAGCAGCTCTACATGGGGCCTATGACTAAGAGTTGTCCAATAATGATCATTTTTGGACTACTGATTAATGGATGTAATATATACATACATACAAACCCAATTTGACTAAGATTTGTATGATAATTTGGATCTTATGGCAATATATGTTGATTTCATAGGGGTCATTTGTATGGGGGCTAGGTCTGAACATGGACCGATTCTCACCAGTTTCAACAGCGTTTATCCCATGGCCGACAAAAGATCAAATACTAAATTTCGTCAAAATATATTCATATTTGCGACCTGCAGTTTGATTACAAGCTTTACATGGACACACAGACGGACGGACGGACATCGTAAAATCGAATCAGATAGTGATTCTGATACAATCGGTATAATTAAAGATGGGTGTAGGTCAAATATTTTTGGTTGTTACAAACAGCAGCACAAAGTCATTATACCCAAACCACATAGTGGTATAGGGTATAAGAAATAAAATTGATATAATTGAAAAAATAGTAGAAGCGAGCCCAAGATGCACAAAGAGGATTTTGAAAAGCATTCCTACACCAATTGAAGATAAGAAATTTACGCCGGAAGAAGCGTTCGCCCTATTTTTGGATTCGAAATTGACCAAAAATCAATATAAGGAATTGCGGAAGCGAACCAATGAAAAGAATTGTGGGATTTTTCCAGAGTATCGAGATTTAGTTTCTGCCAAAAAAGAATGCTTACCTTCACAATCTGCTATTAGTGTCACTTCAACATCGGCAGAAATAAAATTGCAAGATCTCCTGGAACATACTGCAAAACGATTGCTAAATACGCTTGATATTGATCATTTAAAAAAATTGGTAATGGCAGCATTACTTTAATTTCTAAATGGGGATGTGATGGATCCTCTGGTCAGAAATAATACAAGCAATTTAATGCCGAAAATTCATCAGATGTAAATTTATTTATTGTATCTTTCGTTCCATTGCGCTTAACAAAAAGATATAGCGTCTTAGAGCCGTCAACTAGTAGAGCAACAGAAATTGACATATGGAAAAATGAAATTCCTTCTTCACATGAATGAAATTCCTTCTTCAGACCAATAAAATTTGCATTCAAAAAGGAAGCCAAAGATGTCATAACTGAAGAAGTTCAAAAAATAAAAGATCAAATTAAGGAACTTCAACCAGTAATATTTAAATTTGATGACCAAGACATTGAAGTACATTTTAAAATGTGTCTCACAATGATTGATGGAAAAGTTGCACAAGCTTTAACTGGAACAAAGTCAACGTCAAGCTGCATTATATGCCAAAAGACATCAAGTCAATTAAGCCAACCCCTACCAGAAGACGATAGTTTTAAGGAAGCCTACGAATTTGGAATGTCCCCTCTTCATGCTAGAATACGTTTCATGGAGCATATTCTTAAATTGGGTTATGATTTGGAATTTGGTCCGTTAGGCGAAACAGTGAGAAAAAAGCAAAGAAAATGAAGAAAAAAGAAAGTAAAAAAAAAAAACAAATTCAACAAAAATATCTACAGCTAGGCCTCATAATCGACCAACCAAGACAAGGGGAAGGAAACACAAATGATGGAAATACTGCAAGGAGATTATGAAAAAGTTCATATCGGATGATATACCTATATGGGGACTAGGCCCAAAAATGGACCGATCCTGACTATGTTTGGTAAAGTCTCTTGTATTTTGCAAAAATATATACAAACAAAATTTGTAGAAGATACAGTGCAATATTTTCGTTTTTTGATAGATTTAAGTGAAGATCGGGAAGCAGCTCTACATGGGGCCTATGACTAAGAGTTGTCCAATAATGATCATTTTTGGACTACTGATTAATGGATGTAATATATACATACATACAAACCCAATTTGACTAAGATTTGTATGATAATTTGGATCTTATGGCAATATATGTTGATTTCATAGGGGTCATTTGTATGGGGGCTAGGTCTGAACATGGACCGATTCTCACCAGTTTCAACAGCGTTTATCCCATGGCCGACAAAAGATCAAATACTAAATTTCGTCAAAATATATTCATATTTGCGACCTGCAGTTTGATTACAAGCTTTACATGGACACACAGACGGACGGACGGACATCGTAAAATCGAATCAGATAGTGATTCTGATACAATCGGTATAATTAAAGATGGGTGTAGGTCAAATATTTTTGGTTGTTACAAACAGCAGCACAAAGTCATTATACCCAAACCACATAGTGGTATAGGGTATAAGAAATAAAATTGATATAATTGAAAAAATAGTAGAAGCGAGCCCAAGATGCACAAAGAGGATTTTGAAAAGCATTCCTACACCAATTGAAGATAAGAAATTTACGCCGGAAGAAGCGTTCGCCCTATTTTTGGATTCGAAATTGACCAAAAATCAATATAAGGAATTGCGGAAGCGAACCAATGAAAAGAATTGTGGGATTTTTCCAGAGTATCGAGATTTAGTTTCTGCCAAAAAAGAATGCTTACCTTCACAATCTGCTATTAGTGTCACTTCAACATCGGCAGAAATAAAATTGCAAGATCTCCTGGAACATACTGCAAAACGATTGCTAAATACGCTTGATATTGATCATTTAAAAAAATTGGTAATGGCAGCATTACTTTAATTTCTAAATGGGGATGTGATGGATCCTCTGGTCAGAAATAATACAAGCAATTTAATGCCGAAAATTCATCAGATGTAAATTTATTTATTGTATCTTTCGTTCCATTGCGCTTAACAAAAAGATATAGCGTCTTAGAGCCGTCAACTAGTAGAGCAACAGAAATTGACATATGGAAAAATGAAATTCCTTCTTCACATGAATGAAATTCCTTCTTCAGACCAATAAAATTTGCATTCAAAAAGGAAGCCAAAGATGTCATAACTGAAGAAGTTCAAAAAATAAAAGATCAAATTAAGGAACTTCAACCAGTAATATTTAAATTTGATGACCAAGACATTGAAGTACATTTTAAAATGTGTCTCACAATGATTGATGGAAAAGTTGCACAAGCTTTAACTGGAACAAAGTCAACGTCAAGCTGCATTATATGCCAAAAGACATCAAGTCAATTAAGCCAACCCCTACCAGAAGACGATAGTTTTAAGGAAGCCTACGAATTTGGAATGTCCCCTCTTCATGCTAGAATACGTTTCATGGAGCATATTCTTAAATTGGGTTATGATTTGGAATTTGGTCCGTTAGGCGAAACAGTGAGAAAAAAGCAAAGAAAATGAAGAAAAAAGAAAGTAAAAAAAAAAAACAAATTCAACAAAAATATCTACAGCTAGGCCTCATAATCGACCAACCAAGACAAGGGGAAGGAAACACAAATGATGGAAATACTGCAAGGAGATTTTTTTCGATCCGGAAATTGCAGCATCCATCACAGGTGTAGATCGTGAATTAATAAGACGATTCAAAGTCATATTACAAGTTCTAGCATGCAGCAGAAAGATAAATGCAAAAAACTTTGGAGAGTACGCCAATAAAACAGCTATACTTTATAATGAAAAATACTCTTGGAGATATATGCCATCGATAGTTCATAAAATTTTGTACCATGGGGAACAAATAATTCAAAACAATATGCTACCAATAGAAGATCTATCTAAAGAAGCGCAAGAAAAAAGGAACAAGGACTACAGATTCTTTCGCGAGCACAACACAAGGAAAATGTCCTGATGTTGTACTAATGAAGACCTTATCACTATTTTGTTGTGCACTTCAGATCCATATATGTCCAACATTCGTCAAAAATGGAAAACTACCTCTATTGAATTAGACGAAGAAGCTAAACAACTTCTAGAAGATGAAAATCAAGGCTATTTAGAAGAAATTTTTACTAAAATTGATATAGAAATACTTGAAAAGACAATAAAAATATTTAACTAAAGCAAAAACATACGAGTTTTTCATTGAAACTTCTCTATCTTGAACCAATATAAGGTAACTTTTACGTTCGCTGCTTAATAAATTATATTTTAACTCGGGATCTTTCAAAAAAAAAACAACCTTTGGCCCTTGTGCACATTAGGACTAAAAAGTTTACGGGGGCTAAAGTTTGGCATTTTCTGAAAAAATTAACTTAAAAAATTGTTAAAAAGTATTAGTTGTAAAATTAACTGAAAAAATAAGACATTATATTAAAAAAAACCTTTTTTTACCTTTTAACACTTCACTTTTGTACTAAAATACAACTATAAATGAAAATGTATTTTGAACCCTCCGTAACTTTTTTTATTTTCGGTCGAGAATTACGTTTTATAGCAAAACTTAAAGGCTAAAGTCTCACCTACCAAACAAAGACAACCGCATATCAAAATTCCAATCCAATAAAAAGTTATAGATTTTTGACCGCCTTTTCGTCAAATGGTCCACTGTGCGACGGACGTTTTTATAACATTGATTATAGCAAATGAATTTTATATCGTTTGAAATTGTTGTAAATTTTAAAATAATAAAATAGCATCGTATAGCGCGTTGAGATGGTAAAACCAACACACAGAAAAAGGATTGGTTGGAATTCGGTTACCACTAGAAAAATTTTTATAATTTTAATTTTAAAATAAAAATTCTTTATTTCATTATTTCCCGACGTTTCGTTGAGTTTTTGTCAACATCTTCAGGGGCATTTTATTTTGAATCTAACACAAAGAAGAAAAAACAATCAATATAAAGACATAAAACATTAAAAATAATTTTCTTTTTCATGAATTTTTAACTTATAACATTAATAAAAAATTATTGGTGTATTTTGACATCACAAATTGATTGGTTTTACAACACAGTATATATAAACAAGTAAGAAAATTATAGTCGGTCTAGACCGACTATACGATACCCTATACCATGCGTTTAGAAACCCTATCTCATAGGCCCAACTAACTGGACATAGAAAATAAGCAAAAACCGAATTTGAGTGGCATTTTTATTAATTTTTTTGGCTGCAGATATGAAAAAGTTCATATCGGATGCTATATCTATATAGGGACTAGGTCCAAAAATGGACCGATCCTGATCATGTTTGGTAAAGTCTCTTGTATTTTTCAAAAATATACACAAACAAAATTTGAGAAGAATCAGTGCAATATTTTTGTTTTTTAATAGATTTAAGTGAAGATCGGGAAGCAGCTCTGTATGGGGTCAAAGGGATCCTTTTTGGACTACTCATTAATGGATGTAATGAATGCATACAAACCCAATTTGAGTAAGATCTATATGACAATTTGGATCGTATGGCAATTTATGTCGATTTCATATGGGTAATTTGTATGGGGGCTAGGTCTGAACATGGACCGATTCTCACCAATTTCAATAGCGTTCATCCCATGGCCGATAAAAGCTTATATACCAAATTTCATCAAAATATATTCATATTTGCGACCTGCAGTTTGATTACAAGCTTTACATGGACACACAGACGGACGGACGGACGGACGGACGGACATTGTTAAATCAACTCAGAAAGTGATTCTGATTCGATCGGTATAATTAAAGATGGGTCTAGGTCAAATATTTTTGGTTGTTACAAACAGCAGCACAAAGTCATTATACCCAAACCACATAGTGGTATAGGGTATAATAAACAAATAAGTAAACTATAGTATTGAAAAACTAAAACATTTATATCACAGAATTTAACTTTAGTATCACAGTGTAAATGAATATATGAAGTTTATGTTGTCTATGTCTTCCTTGTTGTTTATTGTCTTGTCTATTTTTTGCTGTATTCTCAGGCTTTCTATTGTATATCTTGTGTTGCTATTTTTTTCCTTGTCTAATATTATAACTTCGTTTAGATCAGCTGTATGATTGGGTTCTCTTATATGTTGTGAGAGTCCAGTTGTTTCTCTCCCTTTTTTGATGTCTGTTTCAGGAATATGAAAAAACAACATTCAATTTTTCCATAAGAATTAAAAAATTGGAAATCAGACAAACGAATATTTCAATCAAATCACTACAGAACAATATAAAAGCAACACTTGAGCGAATGGAAAAAATGATATCAAAAGAAGAATTCAACAAATTTCTTAAAAAACAAAAAGTAAGCTACAAACAAACACTAAACAATAAACAAAAAATCAACAAATTCAAATTTCTCAAACTAATGGAAAAGAAAAAACAAAAACTTGGAATAACCTTTAATGAAGATTGGTTTATAAATCTAACTGATATAGAATTCCCAGATGAAATGAAATGGTTATTATCCCTAGGGAAAAAATTTGCAATTCCCATAGACAAAAATAATTTTTCGCCAATTCACACAATAGCTGATATTGAGCAGGGGATACAAGCAATCGAAAACGATGGAGGCAAAGATATAGCAAGATCTAAATTATCAACAAATATATCAATATTCAAACGCAAGATAAAACAAACTGAGCGAGGAAAATATATATTAACAATATACAAAGATACTCAAAAATTTCTGAAAAAACACAAGAACAAAATTGTGGTCACATCAGCAGACAAAGGAAACAAAACTGTAGTAATGTATAAACAGGAATATCAACAGAAAATGGCCAAACTATTAGAAGATAAAAATACCTATAAACTAACTAGAACAGATCCCACAACAAAACTACAAAAAATCAACAATAACATTGTAATAGAATTATTCAAATCAAAACAAATAAACATAAAATTAAAACATCAACTATATAGCACAGCAGCAAACATATCAAGATTGTACGGATTGCCAAAAACCCACAAAAAAGACATACCACTTAGACCCATTTCTTCATCAATAAATGTACCATGCTATAACCTCGCAAAACATATAGGCAGCATACTTTAAAATATAATTTCAGATGATTACAATATCAAAAATTCAACGGAATTAAAAACAAAATTAGAAAACCTTACTTTGGAGGAAGACGACACATTAATTTCTCTTGATGTAGTCTCGCTCTTCACAAATATACCCATTTATCTGGCAATAAAAAATATAATGGAAAAATGGGAAGAACTCAAAAATCACACCAACATTACAAAATCGAAATTTCTTTAAATTCTTAATTTTTGCCTCAGAGATAACAACTATTTCAAACATATGGACAACATTTACATCCAAACTTATGGGATGCCAATGGGAAATCCACTTTCTCCAACTGTTGCTGACATTATCCTCGACAAATTATTGGATGAAACGATTATAGAACTAAGCAACAACAATATTAAAATGACACTATTAGTCAAATATGTTGACGATATATTTGCAATTGTGAAGAAAAAGGACATAGATTCCATTCTAACAATTTTCAACAAATACCACAACAAACCACAATTCACAATTGAAACTGAAACAAACAATAGCCTTCCATATCTTGACATGAAAATAATTCGCAAAGAAAACAAAATAATTACAGATTGGTATTCAAAACAAACTTCATCCGGAAGAATGATTAATTATTTTTCATCACAACCGAAAAACCAAAAAATAAACACAGTCACCAATTTCATAAATAGAGTTCTAGACATCAGTAACAAACAATTTCACAATCAAAATATACAAAAAATTAGACATATACTCAAAAGGAACAACTATCCAAACAATCTTATAAACACCTTATTACAGAAAAAACAATGCACCATAGAAAAATCAAATACTAAAACCATAGACAGCAATGAATCTTTAAAATATTGCAGTATACGATATATTCCAGGCCTAACAAACAAACACAATTTACAACAAATAATAAACAACAACAATATAATCCCAGCGTACAAACCAAATCAAACACTTAACAAAATATTCACAAACACAAAATCAACAATAAACAAATTTCAGCAAAACAACGTAGTTTATGAAATTAAATGTTTGGGAAACAAAGAACAAGAATGTGGGAGAGTATACATAGGCACAACAAAACGAAACTTACAAACAAGAATCAAAGAACATGAAACAGACATCAAAAAAGGGAGAGAAACAACTGGACTCTCACAACATATAAGAGAATCCAATCATACAGCTGATCTAAACGAAGTTATAATATTAGACAAGGAAAAAAATAGCAACACAAGATATACAATAGAAAGCCTGAGAATACAGCAAAAAATAGACAAGACAATAAACAACAAGGAAGACATAGACAACATAAACTTCATATATTCATTTGCACTGTGATACTAAAGTTAAATTCTGTGATATAAATGTTTTAGTTTTTCAATACTATAGTTTACTTATTTGTTTATTTATATATACTGGGTTTTAAAACCAATCAATTTGTGATGTCAAAATACACCAATAATTTTTATACCCTATACCACTATGTGGTTTGGGTATAATGACTTTGTGCTGCTGTTTGTAACAACCAAAAATATTTGACCTAGACCCATCTTTAATTATACCGATCGAATCAGAATCACTTTCTGAGTTGATTTAACAATGTCCGTCCGTCCGTCCGTCTGTGTGTCCATGTAAAGCTTGTAATCAAACTGCAGGTCGCAAATATGAATATATTTTGACGAAATTTGGTATATAAGCTTTTATCGGCCATGGGATGAACGCTATTGAAATTGGTGAGAATCGGTCCATGTTCAGACCTAGCCCCCATACAAATTACCCATATGAAATCGACATAAATTGCCATAAGATCCAAATTGTCATATAGATCTTACTCAAATTGGGTTTGTATGCGTTCAATACATCCACTAATGAGTAGTCCAAAAATGATCCCTTTGACCCCATATAGAGCTGCTTCCCGATCTTCACTTAAATCTATTAAAAAACAAAAATATTGCACTGATTCTTCTCAAATTTTGTTTGTACATATTTTTGCAAAATACAAGAGACTTTACCAAACATGATCAGGATCGGTCTATTTTTGGACCTAGTCCCTTTATAGATATAGCATCCGATATGAACTTTTTCATATCTGCAGCCAAAAAAATTAATAAAAATCCCACTCAAATTTGGTTTTTGCTTATTTTCAATGTCCAGTTAGTTGGGCCTAAGAGATAGGGTTTCTAAACGCATGGTATAGGGTATCGTATAGTCGGTCTAGACCGACTATAATTTTTTTACTTGTTTATTAATGTTATAAATTAAAAATTCATGTAAAGGAAAATTATTTTTAATGTTTTATGTCTTTATATTGATTGTTTTTTCTTCTTTGTGTTAGATTCAAAATAAAATGCCCCTGAAGATGTTGACAAAAACTCAACGAAACGTCGGGAAATAATGAAATAAAGAATTTTTATTTTACATTTAATAAAATTGACCAAAAAAGCCCTACGTACACTCTATAATACATAAAACAAATAAGTTTGGTCTAAAATCAATATTCTAATTTTAATTTTAATTCTTAAATATTTTAAAAAGCTTTAGATTTTTCTCATTCACAACCTTCTAAATATAATTCTTATAAAATGAAAGTAACTACAATAGCAAAATAATTCCCGTTTACAACTTTTAAACTTAATCAAATAAGGCAATTAAATGAACATGCTTCAATTCTAATAATTGGTGATTACAATTAAAAATTCTAATATATCAATATATTTTAAGTCGAAAATGTGTTTAGAGTTACTGTCGATTATTACATCAGAAAAGCAAAACTTTAACTTATTTTGGTATTTAGAACCGAATGGAAATGGCATGATTCAATTTATATGGTCAATACTAGAAAATATATTAAAATTAGGAACCCAACTGAATTTTTTATTTATATTGCTATTCTTGGAAAATATCAATAATCGAAAAAAAATAAAAATAAGTTTTATTAAAAAATGGCGATTATTCCAGTTGGTAAGTTACATACTCCGTGGTATTTTTTTTTGTGGTATTTATGTTTTGGCAACAACTTTTTTAACCGAAGTTACATTAAAATCTATATGGACCGAGCTTCTGCATATTTGGTTGTATCCACTTTAATATAATGCATTTTTAACGAATATTGTTGCTAAAATAAGCAAACTCAAACCAACAATAATAGCTTTTTTATTAGTTTTATTTTAAAATATTTATTATTTTAGGATAATTCATGAAAATGTATGCAGGCCTTTGGAACCTTCAGGGGCAGTACATATATTTTATTTAAGTTACAACAAAATTTTATTGTTGATATACAGGCCGTTTTGTTTTTAGCATTGGCAAATTAATCGTTCTGTGGTTCCTTTTAGGAGCAAATTGGCCACTTATAATACTTTTGTACAACTACCACCTGCATACAGCAGTTAAACATTGTGCATCCTGCGGCAAAATTATTTCAGAATAATGATTACATGATACGAGATACGTCATATTTGGTGACTGATGCCTACAATTTGGGCATATGTTTTAGTCCTACAATCATTGCAGCTCTCAATATAAAAGATCGGGTGCAATATTAAAATCTAGTAAATGAACCCATCAAACATATCATGAAGAACTGCATCTCAAAGAACTGGGTGGCTTCGAATACCCCATACTCTCGATATTGATATGGGTGACTCTCCGTCTGAAGTACTTACCATAGATCCCGAATCTGTTGTCTTACTCTCGGAAGATGAATCCAAGGTGATTTAATTTTATTTAAATTTCGCTCGAGCTGTAAACTGTGGCTGATTTTATTATTTTAAGAAAACAAGTACCGAATGATTGATACCCGATAAATATATATCGCTTAAGCTTAAATACGAAATGCGACTGCCCGCACAAAATTGTAGAAAGAAGTAGATCAACATTAGAGTCCATCGTAAACGCTATAAAGACGACTCGAATTTCCGCAATTGTAAACATAATGGTAGACTCCGCAAACTAACTTCACGAGAATTACTAAAAATTATTAATAATATTCAAATTACATCTGTTGTCTAAGAATCGTTTAGAAAGGAAGACAAGGCGTCAACTGAACGTAGAGCACTACATCGTGCCGGTTACTCAGTACGAGTTTGAAGATTTTCGGCATTCTATTCTTTAAAATTAATATTTCATCAGTGCCCATACTTGATATGCGTTTCCATATTAGGCTCGCTTTTCCAAATATCTCTCTGCCAATAAAGTTTTGATTTTGAACCCTTCATGGAAATATATGGAAAATTAGCTTTAAGCAATCACTTTTCGAATTACTAGAAACAATTAAATATTTCCCTTTCTAACTACTTATTTTCTTAGCTTTAACTTTCTAAATTGCTGTATTATTGTATTGTTAAATTTGTAATGTTAAATTGATATTGCTAAATTTGTATTAATGTTTTAATTTTTATTTTTTATTATTTTTTAAAAATGTACTAATTATGACTTTCATTATTTAATAACTTTTGAACTATAAGAGAGTTATATTCTTAAGGTTCTAATAATGCAATTAAATAAATAAATAAATAAATAAAAAATAACATTATCTTAGTTTAATTAACAAAAATTACGCCATCGTAATACTCCTCTGGAAGGGAAATGTATTTTCATAAAGAAAATCTATTTCCGCGATGTTTCGTGCCTGGGATTAATACTTTTTTTAGCGGCTGCTGAGTTAAACTTGTGTTTTTCGACCACTTTTCTAATGGTTTCATAGCAAACATCAACTGTGTCACGTCATTAAAAAAATATTACTCCACAAAAAGCGAGTATAGGAGTTGAAAACACTATATTTATTTATAATTAAATAAGTAAGAGTGTTAAATTCGGCTGTGCCGAATGTTTGATACCCTCCACCTCGGTTTGAGTATTGATAATAAATGTAAACAAAATATTGGAAAAAGTAAACAATTTGTTAAACTTAATACCAAATTATTTCAGCAAATTCTTTGGGTTGGTTTTCGTCTTTTCTATTATTTCGGATTTATTTCGGGGTTTGCTTTTTGGTCATTGTGGTTGCTGATCGGCATGCATTTAGGTTATATACCTATATGCATGCGTTTCCGGTTATATGACATAATTTAGTTTTTGCTAATTAAATAGCTCGCCCTAACCTCCATTGCAAAGGTAATGGTTGTGTAGAGTGGCTATATGCATTAAATCGTGCTAATTGGAGATGGCTGTAAAGTTTCTTTTAACTGGCCAAATATTTCTTCAATGCGGCCAAATAGGTCAGACGGAGTAACAAAATAATAACCAAAAAAAAGCTCTCTCAACTTTTTTATTAAAATATTGCCATATTTGGAAAACATAGAGAATAAATTTATAATAATAAATAATCAAATTAGGGATGCCAAACGCAAAAAACCAAATGTCCCAAACATTTTAAATAAAATAATTTGTTATCTATATTTTCTGAAAAACTTCAAATTTTCATCAAAAAAAAATTGTGAAAAATAATATATAAATAACATTCTCATCAAATTGCGTTTATTTATGTAACAGTTTTTATGTTCGCAATTCTTAAATATCATTTGACGTTTTCTAAAATTCATTGAATTTAAATTAATGTTTTCTGTAGTCCGATTCTGAAAATTTCAACGATCCGACAATTGCAAAATATATCGATAGCTATTGTTGTTTGCACTAAGGATTAAGTAATTCACTAACTACATATATCTTAACGACAGTCGACATCTCTATTTTCCTATTTATTTAAATTTTAAACGAGTGGCATCTCTGTCAAAATAAGCGAAAAACACAAAGAAGAATAGAAAAAAACAAATTACTTCGTGTTTGACAGGATGATTTTATCTTTTATGTTTAATATCTTTATTTTTTTTACTAATATTTCTGTTTATTTATTTGAAAATGAAATAATGAATTGAATATGCTATTTAATTTTTTTATTTATATAAAAAAGTTTTTTAATTAAAGCAAAATATTTTCACTATTTCATGATTTTTATTTATGTATGACGACATTTCAACCTAAAAATTTAAGTTTTTATCGATTGGATAAACAACACAAAAATGGTTGTCGTTTAGATAACAACAACAGCTGACTTTAACAATAGCGAATATCGTTTAAAAATTTTACTGATAATTTTGCAATTTTCTTTTTTTTAACGATTCGACAATCGTTAAAAGAAGTTACTGAATCGCGGTACTGAAAAGTTATTAATTTCTCTTGAATGGCAATATTTTTTAAATGTAAACATTTTTAAATGTAAACATATTTGGTGTTTTTTTTGGAATTTCAACTTGTGTTTAACGAATAAAATTTAATATTAAAGATGCAATTGATGTCTTCTGAATTTAAAATTATTATTTCCGACGTTTGGATATGATTTTCTGAAATTCAATTAATATTTTCTAATTTATAATTGAAAATTTTAATTCCAGTTATTTTAGAGTTGATATTTTCTTAAATTTGAATGGAAAATTTAAAAAGTGCAATTTTGTATTTATGTGAATAATAATGCTTTAGTAATTATAAACAGTTTTTAAAAATTAGATGTAATCGCAATCAGATATTTTGTAGGTAAAGCAGAATAGTAATTCTATATAACTATGTAGAACTGTTTTGAAAGCAAAAAACTCATTGATGAACTCGGTAACTCTATTTTGTAAAGACAACAAAAAGTTAATATGCCAAACTTATGTTCATATTTGTAAATGAATAATGAAAAAACGTATGAAATAAAAGACCAGTCCGTGTATACTCTTAACATTGTGCTGTATGATATCTATTTGAAAATATTGACATTCATGTTAAAATAGAAATAACTATATATTGCAAAGCTAATTAGAACAAAAATTGTGGCGCCATCTACTGTGGCACAGTCACGCTGAGCAAAATGAAGTGCCACTCTGTTAATGCAAAAGAAATGTATTTTCCCCACAACAAAATATTGCAGAAATTTATGTAAATAAAATAATACAACATCAAACGTTATTTTTGAGTTTTTCTCTTTAAATAAATTAATACATAAAAATTTTTTTTCCTAAATTTGCATTGTTTTTTTTTATTGACAACTAGGTATTTTAGTATTATTTGCTTTAGATGCTGGTGAATTTTTACTCCCTTTATATTAGCACGTACAGCCGTATTCATAAAAAAATCTTAAAACAGGTTTCAAATACAAATTAGTTAAAACACATTTTAAGCCTAAAAAAGGTTTGTTAAAAATTCGTATTCATAATCAGTATTTTAACCTTCATAAGGACTTCGGGTCAAATTTGACCCATTTTAGGAGAAAAGTTGATTTTTTTCCACGAATAAGTGATTTTCATTTTTGATATTTTATGACTTTTATTTAATTTTAAAACTAAATAGAAATTTAAAGTTTTTGAATGAATATGTTTAAAAATATTTCAGTTACAAGTTTTTTTACACACAAGGTCTTCGGGTCAAATTTGACCCGGAGTAAAGAAGTTAGTTTTTGTGATGCTTCATTGATCGTAAATCGATTTTTGAGATAACTTTGACATCAGTAAATTCTAAATAAAAGTTTATAGCTACATATCTGTCGCTTTTCATTTCATCACACAGACCTTTCTTTATTCTTTGGTGTCAATACATTTGTTTGAAAAAGGGGAATACCCGTGCTTTTGGTTTGTATGTAAAAAACAATGCTATCAAATTACTTTTTTTTGCCTACGCAACACTGCTACAGTCGTAGAGTAAACAAAGAACGAATAAGACGTGTCTAAGTTTGAAATTAGTGCTAAATATTTTTTTTATCGAAAAATGAGGGATAGTGAAATAGAAATCATGCTGAATGAATTATCAGACGGTGATGAACCTTGTTCAGAAAATGAGGATCATGTAGAATATGCTTAACCATCTGATAGTTCTTCTGAAAGTGATGGTGAAGTTGCGGCTGCTCCGACAATGACATCAAAAAATGGTCAAATAAGATACTACAAAGAACCATGTACAAGTGCATATGGAAGAGCTTCGAGGGAGAATGTTATCAACATGATGCCAGGTTTGACACGTTATTCGTGTTCAAGAATTACAGAGGAAGAGATATCAGCTTTCAATTATTTTTTCCACCTCCCGTAATGAACACTATTATGAAATATACCAATATTGAGGGCAAACGTGTCTTTGGTAATGATTGGAGTGACGTTGACGATGACGAAATGTTCGCATTTATTGGATTACTTTTATTAGCTGGAGTGTTTCGATCAAATAATGAAAGTACAGAAAGTTTATGGGATTCTGAGAAAGGTAGACCGATATTTGGAGCAGTCATGTCAATAAAAAGATTCAAAAAATTATCGAGAGTAATAAGATTTGATAATAGAGACACACGAAGCGAACGACGATTACTAGACAAATTTGCACCGATTCGTGAATTGTGGAATCAATGGGTTTATATATTGCCTCAACTTTATAATCCTTCTCAAGATGTAACTATAGATGAACAGCTGGTAGCATTCAGAGGAAGATGTCCATTTCGGCAATACATACCATCCAAACCAACTAAATATGGAATAAAATTTTGGGTTCTTTGTGATTCTGTTACAAGTTATGCCTGGAATATTCAACCTTATACAGGCAAAGAAATAGGAGGCATGCCTGAAAAAGGCCAAGGTATGCGTGTGGTTCTCGATTTGACAGCTGGTCTAAAAGGTCATAACGTAACGACAGATAATTTTTTCACATCATATCAACTTGGGCAGAAACTACTAGAAAAACAAATGACCTTAGTAGGAACTGTACGTAAAAACAAGCCGGAATTACCACCACAAATATTGGCAACGAAAGGCAGACCAATAAATTCTTCATTTTTCTGTTTTACCAAAGACACCACCCTCTTGTCTTATATCCCTAAAAAAAACAAGTCAGTGAATCTTCTCAGTACTTTGCATCATACCTCAGAAGTTAGTAATCGCGCAGACAAAAAGCCACAAATAATATTAGATTACAACAAATGCAAAGGTGGTGTAGATACATTGGATAAAGTTGTGTCTTGTTATACTAGCAAAAGGAAGACAAATCGATGGCCTCAAGTGGTATTTAGTAATATATTAGATATATCAGCGTACAATGCTTTTATTTTATTTACATCCGCTAATGACGGCTGGAATGAAGGCTGCTTAGCTAAACGACGATACTTTTTAGAGAATTTAGGTATGCAGCTTACTACTCCTTATATAAAAAAACGAAAAACATTACCAAGAGCACCATTTTCACGAGAAATTGCAAAGAAAATACGCGATTTGACTCAACGAGATCAAGAACCGCCTACTTCAACCCAATCCGAAGAAAGAAATAGTGGACCAATCGAAAAGGCAACCAAGAGAAGTCGATGTCAATTATGTCCCAAAACTGATAACAAAACACCATTAGTCTGTCTTACTTGTAAAAAATTTGTATGTAAGCAGCATTCTAAAACGATTATTTTATGTACCCAATGCAATGATAAGTAACGCAGTAATAAATTTTTCTATTATAATAAAATTGAATTTAATTATCTCATGTACATAACCCTTTGTAAAATTGATATAAATTTTAAATAAATGCCTATAAAAAGTACAATTTTTACTGGATATTGTAGAAAATTACTTTTAAGCTCTATTAATTCACTTTAGTAACGCAAATTATTGTCCAAATAAGAAATTTACTACTTGGGTCAAATTTGACCCGAAGACCGTTAACGTCAGTAACTTTGAGGACCTTATGAAGGTTAAGTAATAAACGTTTTAACGTTTTATTAAACTCTACGATGGCAACACTACATTTTTTTTTGTCACTTGAGTTGTAATGATGCAAAATCATGGTTATTAATTCATACGGTACTCGTATCTATAATTTTTTTTTTGCTGTGTTTGAGAAAAATATGGTTTTTATAGAAAAAAAATTAACGATAAACTTGTCTATTAATTAAAGAAAAACATTCAAAACAAAATGATAGGTACATAGATATGTAATTTATGTGGTGATTTTATTGCAGATTAAAAAGTATTCAAATAATCGGTTTCTTTTAATTGGTGTTGGTTATTTACACATCACTATTTTTTTTGTTCTGTTATTACAAATTAAAAATATATTCCTTGTTTGATATGGACAAAAAAGATATGATAAGGTACTGTACTACAAATAATTATTAAGTCGTGTTTCTAGATCTCTTGTCCTCAATTTTTTATAGATGCTGCTGAAGGAGCTTATCAGGAAGATAAGCGTTCCGCGTTCCCTTTTGACTTTCTTATAGCCGAGTTTTATTGTATATTTTTCAATTAGCTCTAATTTATGTTATGGTTACTATTTTTTAAATCGACATTCTTTACAGATATTGAAAAAAATTAGTTTTAACTCAAGAAAAACCAAAGGAATAAAAAGAAATATATTATTTTTAAGTTATTTTATTTAAATGAATTCAATTCAATTAAATTTAAAAAAATCTGTGAATGCATTAATATAATTATTTTTAAGTTAAATAAATGAATTAAATTAAATTAAATGAAACGTAAAAATTAAATTACAGTAAAATAAATGAATTAAATTAAATTTCGCATATGAAATATGATTAAAAATATTTTTGTAAAAAATTTCTCAGGATAACACTTTCCCTTCTTGTTGTTGCTTGGTCGCGTAAATCATTCTCTGACATTTCAAGAAGCACCTCTTCATCTGAGTTGTATTCATAATCGTCTAAAATATATGTTTTTATTTATATATTAAAAAGAGTTTTAAGGAAAAAGTTATATTAGACTTACCTGGAGTAGTATCATTCTCTTCTATGGCGATGTTATGTAGAACAGCTAAAGCTACAATGACTACTTTTACGCTAGAAAAAGTAACAGTCATTCCATCCAGCAAACATCGAAATCGTTGCTTCCACACTCCAAAACATCGCTCCACAGGATTTCGTGTTGCAATGTGAGCAATGTTATATTTTACTTACTTTTCATTTTGAGGTCGTTGTAATGGAGTGAATAAGTATGGCGTTAGTTTGTAGCCTGAGTCACCAATTAGACCGCCTCTAAATGCATTATTTTCAAATCTCTCTTTTATTTTGGACTCATTGAAAATTCGGCAATCATGGGTACTGCCCCTCCATCTTGCCACCATATCTAAAATTCGAAGTTGAGCGTCGCAAACCACCTACATACATAATAAACAAATAAAATCTGAATTGATAGATTCAACTTGTTATTACCTGTACATTCATCGAATAAAATCCCTTCCTATTTATGTAATATTGTGCTAGGTCACCTCCAGTTTTTTTAATTTTAATGTGGGTTCCATCTATAGCACCAATAATTCCAGGGAAGTTCCTGATTGCCTTAAATTGTTTTGCAATTTTCACCTCTTCCTCGACAGATGCAGGCATTTTAATATATTCTTTTCCATGCTTAGCAATGGCACGAGCAACTTTTGCACAAATCCTGCTCACCGTTGGTTGTGCAAGACCATGAAGGTCTCCAGCATCATCCTGAAACTAGAAGTCCGATTATGTATTTGTTAACATTACTATCACAGAATACACAACATACTTCTCTTCGTCCCCAACAACGTAAAGCTACTAGAACCTGAAGCTCTGGCGATGTTCCGCATCCTCTACGTTCTACAGAAATATCCGTTTTCACTAAATTTACAATTTTTCTTACTGTTTCCTTATTAAAACGGTATTTCTGCTTAAATTCCTTATCCGGAATAGAAAAGGGGTCGCTCCTTTTTTTGTAAATTTTCTTTTGACGAAAATTTGAGATTTGAGCAATAGTTTCTATTTTAAACAAAATACAATTAAAACATAAAATTTCGTCGATACAAATAGTTCTTACCAATTCTATTAATCAAATATAGCGTGTCCATTATTTATTTAAAAAATCAACAAACTCTTTTGATTGAATGACAATGTTCAAAATGTAAAAAAACACAAAGCAAAAAGCACAAATGTCATTTTAAAATAGGTTTAAAATAGGGTCGAACCAATTTTAAAATTCTTTTATTTACACAAGGTTTAAAATAGGTATTTTAAGCTAAAATTCGTTTATGAATACAATTTTATCGATTTTAGCTTAAAATGGATTTGAAATGCTGTTTAAAATTTTTATGAATACGGCTGGTAGTGTCTGCTTGCCAAAAAAATTTTGGATCGATTTTAACCCCTTTCCCTGACCCAATCGATCTGAAAGTTTGCAGGCAGGCTCGTGGCAATGACAGAAATGATCTTATAAATTTTTTTTAGTGATGCCAAAACAATGGAAACTTTTAAATTTTTCTACCAGAGTTGATAAAAAAATGTACAAAGGGTTAGTTTTTATTATATTATTACCACAATGACCACCAAAACAACAAGTCCAGCTATGACAACAATACAACATTTAGAATAACAACAAGAACAATATAGAAACATCATATTTTTCATTTTTTTTTTAATTTTTCAGAGATTTGCCTGTACCTGTTCCACCGATTTTAATGATTTTAGAAATAACAATCTTCCCATGAATTTGGTGAATCATTCTCACTGAAAATGATCACCTTAGCTATCCTATTGAGGGCGTGATCGTGACAAGAACAACATAGAAAATTATATTTTTTCATGACTTTTTTTAGTTCTTCATTCAAATCTCGGGCCCTGATTGACCGATTTGGACGATTTTAAATAGCAAACTTCTCAGGATGTTAGTGAATCATTTTTTTATGTCAACGAGCACCCTAGCTGCCCGATTGATGCCGTAATCGTGATTTCCACAGACGGACAGACGGACATCGCTATATCAACTCCGGTTGTTATAAGGATCACAAATATATATATTTTATGGGGTCCAAAATTTTTTTTCTAATTATTACAAACGGAGTGGAGTGCACACTGGAGTGGAGGGTATAAGAAAAAACATAAAAAAAAAATCTGTAGACGAATTTATGTTATGACAATTTAACCTTTTTGGAAGTTTGTGGAGCACTAAGGAGATGAGGAAGCATTCGCAAAAATTATAAAAGCTGGTGTGAAATTGGTAAGCATGATGAAAATGCTAAATATTTTAAAAATTGTGTTAACAATCCAATTACATCTGAGCTAGACGAAATATTAGTTTTGGATAAATTTCTATCACCTGAGCTGCACCTATTATTAGGTGTTAGTATATACATATAGTCTCCAAATGTCTGGAAAAAATTTTTCGAAAAATTGCCCTTTCTTAGGCTATGCTTTGTAATGTTCAAAAAGAATTAATGCACGGTGGAACTTTTAATGGAAATTCTTCAAGAAAACTCTTAAAGAATGTATCATTTCTTGAAGAAAATTTACTTTTAAAGTTTTTACATTTTTCTGAGGTTTTCAACACTTTCAATATTGTGTTTTGGTAAAACATTACATAAAAATACAGCGCAATATATTTAAACATTTAAAAATAATTACCTCAAACTTTATTTACTGACTAACCACAAATTGTCAATAACTCGCAAGGTGCATGCAGTATTTCACCATATATTCGAATTTTGTACTAAAACAGACACTTCATTAGAACCTTGAAGTGAACAGGCTTCCTAATCTGTTCACTGAGACTTCAAGATGATTTGGTTAAATCGAACAACTATTGATCCAATTACCCTACAAGGAGCAGTTTGTGAGTATAATTCGATTCATATTAAGTTTTATATATTTATTTTAAATAAAATAAAAACAAACAAAAATATTTATATATAAATAATAACTTTGAATGGGGGATTTAGTAATTGGTTTAATTTGAGATTAGATAGTTTTCATCATGTAAGTGAAACTAACGTACTTTAGCCTTTTATATATTTTTTGTAAAATATTTATTTTAGCAGTTGATTTTTCATGAGTTTCCCAAAGGCGCCCAATTTATTTACACAAAAAATTTAAATTATCATAAAATTCGTCTACAGATAAAAAAAAATGCTTTTTTAAACACAAATATAGTGTTTTCCACATCCTATACCCACTTTTTTGAACTAATTCTAGACCATATGTGGTGTATTCATTTTTCAGCTGTCAGACTATCGTTCTTGTGACGGATTTTTCATTAAAAATCCACATATTTTTTGCTTAAATGGCTATACGTTAATGACCTTGGTCAGCCTGTGGATGTTTTATTTATAGTCATCCTTATTTATCTGCTCTATATTGCAAACGGTTCTTTACTTTAATTAAAAAAATTCAGCTAATTGCATGACATATTAGCTTTTGAAGTAATGGTAATAATTCGGTTGAATTATATTTGTTTTATGTTTTTGATTCATTTCTTTATTGTCAGATATTTAAAACGCTAATTTTCTTTTTTTTTTGCCTTGAAGAAGTTCAAGTGGAGTTTGCAAAGAATTATTTGACACTACTTAAAATGTGTTAATTTTTTAAATTTGACTTTCCTTTTCATATTTTTAAGATGTTATCTGTTTCGGTTGCTAATTCTGAATATATGTATATGTATATGTAAAAAAAACTCTCTAAAACTGTTAATTTCCTTTATCTTGGAAAATATTTTTAATTTTTTTTAATCACTTGCAAACAATTTCTTGAGAAATTGTATATTAAATTTTTTTCTAAATGAGCTTTCATATAATATTTAATACAAGCTTAGGTTATCTTACATAGGTAAAAATATATTTGTTTTAAAAAATACATACGCATTATTTATTTTTTTTTCTTTTATAAATTAATTTAATTAACACATAATGGCCTGATAATCCGCCCAATGACGAACGCCATCGAAAATGGTGAAAAAGAAAGATGGAGATATTAGGGGGTAAACTTGGATTTTCTGTAAATTGATTTTAAATTTGTAAATTTCTTATAAATGTATTATGTGGCAATATTTTGTTATTAATTGCGGAAAAATATGGCAAACCACGTTATTTACTTTTTATCTGGTATAAAAGTGCCGCTGGAAAAATAAAATAAAAATATAATAAGTAGTGTTATAATTCCTTTTCCCCCTAATATCTCAGCACTTAAGGAGCTACAAAGACATTACGTACATCAAAAATAAGCTTATGGTAACTGCTTTTACCGCGTTTTGGTAACTACATACATTAAGTACGTTGGAGATAATGCCACGTTTTCCAAAAAAAAAATTTTTAAAAAGTACTAAAAAATCAATAGGTCATAACGGGTTAATGGATTTCGATTTTTGAAATATCAGGTAAAAGCCACTCGAGTAATCTTTCCAATGATATATATATTGCCGAAGTCCGATATTAAGTAACAAAATTATATACAAATCAAAGCAAAGCTTTGTCGGTCCATAACTCCGAAAATAGGCTCGACCGCTATAAAAAATTATTTCTCCTAAATCACCCCAAAAGCCCCTACCCCCTCCAAAAAAAATTAAAAAATTTAAAAAACCTCAAGAAAAACATTTTTTGGAAAGACTGCTATCACCATCGTTTTTAGCGTACAATTTCATCTAGGAAAGGTTATATTTAAAAAAAAATTAAATCAGCCGATTTTTTTATTATTACCTACTAAAAAAACCTTAAGAATAAAAGTTGAGAACAAGTCAAAAAATTGAACTTTGGGCGCCTCGAAAATTATTTTTTTTGATCTGTCGTAGTGGAACTTTTTTTTCCCCTTGGCAAAAGCTATCGAAAAATCGATGGCACAATATCGATTGCTAAATCGACCTACATTAATATATATTTACATCATCTGTAAGGAATGGATATTTTCTATAACTTTTATACTATTAAGTAGATAATACATATAGATTACATATGTATTTATATTCTTTAGTAAAACTAATGTCTGGCATTTGTCATTTAGCGCATTTAATGAAATTTATTTATTGTACGAATACTTTTTAAAATCACTGTATGTAGTTGTTTTCCAATTTAGTACTATGAAGAGTTTTCAAAACAAAGTATATAAAAACAAGTTAAAACATATTTTAAATAATTAAACCATTTTAATTTAAAACAAAGCTGCTTGACCTTGACCACAGTAAAATAAATTGTTTTAAATCCGGCCTTTTCAAATAAAATTAAATTTTAATGATTATAATGACTTTTGCTAAGAACATTTCTACCCACAAGCCGTGGCAGTTGTTAGTAAGATCTTAATCTAAATATTTCATTGTTTCTATTTCATATAACAACAACTTAATGATAAAAATTTGGTTCAAAAAAAATTAAAAAATAAAACAAAATAAGCAAATACAATTAGCTACAGTAAATTTGTTTACTGTTATTAATTTTGCTTATATGTTCTCCTTTTCTAACCTCAAATATTGTTGAAACATGCAATATTTTTAAATGTTAGAAGCAAAACGGAGTTCAGTGCCGAACGATAAAATACAACAAATTAATTACGAATCAAAAATATAAATTTTTTACATGCATTTGGAGGTAACAAACAAATTCCTTTCACATCAATAACATGTTTTAGAATCACTTGAGGAATTACGTGGCGTGACAAAATTTAATGCAATGATTAGTTCAGGAGTTTTGACCGTTAACAATTTTCCATTAAACAATACAACATTCGAACAATTATTGTATAGTTAAGCTAACCGATTTTGTGTTGGATTTTTTTAAAGCTGTTCATATAATAAAGTTATTTAATTGTATTAACAAATCAAAACGATTTTAAACCATTTAAATATTAGTCCATTTGTCAATTCCAACACATGTTGAAGTATAAATTCAAACCACCTGATGAGAAATGAGCCAATGTATGAGAACTTGTGTATGGCCGTTGACAGACAACGTGAATCCATAGTTACAGGAAAAGATTTTTTTCTTTCAGAATTTTAGTAACACATTTCAAAATTTTCCAACATATTATAACGTTTCAATACAAATGTCCGCGAAATCATGCACGCAAAGAGATTATGGCTAACATTGTCGTTCACGATCATATGGGCGACAATAAACTTAATTTTTCGTTGACGTCTTTATAAGCGTCTTTATAAACATAAAAAAATACACTTTTTTACGTATAATTTCCCATTTTATTTATTTACTTAATTTTATATTATATATAATATTAAAAATAAATAATTCTTCATATTCCCTCCATAAAAAATTGTAAACTTAAGGTTTAATTCTTCACTTTCCTCATTTTTCTTATTTTCCAAACTACGCTGACTTTTCTCAATTACTTTTCTGGAATATTATATGATCCGTGGATAAACTCGTGCACAACAACAGTATAATACAGACGAAAAATTCAAAATGTCTTGATGACATCCTTGATGACGATTTCGTGTTAGACTGCTTGGCCAATTGTGTAAATTTTCAAAACACAATATGTTTATAAAATGTGTCATGCAACAAGATCAAGTGAAATAGCGTCAATTGAAACTATTTCCCATAGTGTAGCGAAATATAGTCAATTGACGTAATTGACTTTTCAAAAAGGAAATAAAGTCAACAAGAATTTGTATACCGATTCAAGAAATATTTGCTGATTTATTTTGTAAATCCGCTATGATAATCGTTTGTTAATGAGTATCGTAAGTAACAAATATACAATTGTATGTAACTATTGATCAGTTGACAAGTAAAACATGGTACACTGCGGTGTAAAAGAAAATCATATTACAAGTGCACTTTTTGAACTAATTCGGAATGTCAAAGATGGAAAAGAAACCTTTCTATAAAGGTGCTATTACATGGCGTGTATTTTTTAAATATGTTGTGTCAAATTTTCTCACTGCAAAAGTTGTACACATCGTGTGATACATATGAAACATTGCATGTAGAAATAATACAATATATGTAGAATGTCACATGTAAATTTTTCAATTAGGACAGGTTCTATTTTGACATGACAAAACATATGAAAATACAACAATGCTTGTGACGACAAAAAACAGAGTAGGTAGGTAGGTAGGTTGGATGGGTCGCTCGCCCGAAGGCGGGTACACTCGGAGGCCACATGGCCCATTGTGATACCCTTTAGAAAGTGCCGGAAGGTAGAGGTATGAAGAGAGATTAAAGAGTACAGATATATAGTGTAAGGGGTATGGAAAATGAAAAGAAAAGAGAAGAACAAGTGAAAAAGACCCCTTTCGTCCGTTATGCATCCCTCCTGAACCAGCCAGATTCCCTCAAGAAGTCCGCAAGGTCACTGAGTGGAACGTATACTATGCAGCCCTGGTTATCGAAGAATCTTTGACCTAAATATCTAAGGCGCCGCTCCTTCAGTTCTGAACATTCACACAGCAAATGTTGCATTGACTCCTCCTCGTCCACATCCATACAGCTCCTACAGAAGTCAACTCTCGGGACACCTATGCGTTCAGCCATCCGCCTTATTACACAGTGTCCAGTGAGTACTCCTATAAGTAGGCTGATTGTCCCTTTACCAAAACCAAGGAGTGATTTCGTTCTCCTTGGATTAGGCAAGGGCCATAGGATTTGAGATATTCAGCAAGAGGTCAGTTGCGTTCACCTTGTCCTTAATTCAAGATCAGCTGCCTCTTGAATCAGATTAGACAGCTCTGATAGAAGATTCTAATATCAGCGTCCATCGTCCCGCACAGAGAAACTGAGCCTTTCCGCGCACACTCGTCAGCCAGCTCGTTTACTTTGACCCCACTATGTCAGCCACACATTGTGCTGCCGGATCCGGTCGAGCGGCTTGATACATTCCCTCACACACTTCGATCTAACTGTCTTCGATTTAAGAGCTTTGAGAGTAGCAAGACTGTCCACAAAAACGTTAATGGTCGTTGGCTCCATATCCCGTTCCAGAATCATTTTCGTTTCACTGAGAATTGCGTGAAACTCGGCCTCAAAAGCGCTATATTTGTCAGGGATTCTCCTAGTTACCTAAATGTCAAGTTGCTCGCAGTAGACCAATAAACCTGTACCCTCTTCCATCTTCGAACCGTCGGCATACTCTGAGATCGCAGCCCTGTCTATGACAGAGCTTGCGGCCCACTCTTCCCTAGTCGGTATTTGAAAGTTTTTCTTTTTTCTTATTATCACACAATGTGATATCCAACTGTTTTAAATACTAATTCAATATTCTTTAGGATACTTCAATGAACATACATTTATTATATGATAGCATATTTTATCTGATTTCAAATCCAAACAAAACATTCGCTTTTTATATCTACGTACCAAACAAAAACAAAAAAAAAAGAATTAAGATGGCAATGTAAAACATGTTTGTATTTTAATGGATATCAATTCTAGTATAATTTCATACAATCGAAATAACTCCCATTGAAAATATAGAGGTAATCACTTAAAATTTTATCGAATTGTTAGTGGTCGTGTTGTTGATTTTGAATCTGAAACAGAAAATACATTTAAGGCGAGATATGGTTCATTTAAATAACGCAATTCATTATTGTTAAATACCACAATATTCCTTAAGAGTTCATACTGTTAATCGTATTCGAATGTGTTTTTAATAATGCTGTTCAGTGTTTTTAAGTATATGTATGTATGTATGTATGTATCTCGATGTCTCGAAAATAAATCAAGTAAAAACAGAAAACAAGTACATTGAATTTTTAAACATACGTACAACAATGTACAATGCATGTGTTGCTCAACATCTGCTCCATATCGAAAAGATTACATGCAAGCATTCGTCCTCCACATATATGCATCACAGTTGTTCAAATAAACTATTTTTTCTATATGATTGATATTCTTGCTCAATGGACTAGACCACAATAAAACAAGTAAAACATTTATAGTATGTCTAAAACGACTATACGATACCCTATAAGAATAGTTTCGCAGAAGCATCCTATGTGTATCACAACGTACAGGCTGAGGTCATGAATGAAATAATTAAATATACATACATATTTATACCGTATACAACTATGTGGTTTTTGTATAATGACTTTGTGCTGCTGTTTGTAACTACCATAACTAACTAGTATGGGATAACTCTTAGTCATAGGTCCCATATAGAGCTGCTTCCCGATCTTCACTTAAATCTATTAAAAACAAAAATATTGCACTGATTCTTCTCAAATTTTGTTTGTATATATTTTTGCAAAATACAAGAGACTTTACCAAACTTGGCCAGGATCGGTCCATTTTTGGGCCTAGTCCCCATATAGATATAGCATCCGGTATGAACATTTTCATATCTGCAGCCAAACAAATTAATAAAAATCCCACTCAAATTTGTTTTTTGCTTATTTTCTATATCCAGTTAGTTGGGTCTAAGAGACAGGGTCTCTAAACGCATGGTATAGGGTATCGTATAGTCGGTCTAGACCAACTATAATTTTCTTACTTGTTTTAAATTCAAAATATGTCACACATGTAATTTTTAGATCCATTTAAGTGAATATCGGCATGCTATGACTTAATTAAATTTATTCTTCACTCCTCGTTTTTGGAATAATGATTTATGTATATATTGAACAAAATTAAATTGTATGAATTTCGCTCGATCGCATAATGGACATTTGTGTAGGGGATAAGGTTTGAACATATCCGGAAGCGATCGTCCTTAATTTGGTAAATAAACCAATAAATTCTCATTTACGACTTGTAGTTTGCGTACAAGGTTTTCATGGATACATAGACATAGAGACGATCGGACGGACCTCGGTTAAAGTTATTTTGAGTCGTTTGGTAAAAGGTGATTCTAGATCAAATATTTTTTGTTAATTTGAAGCATCAGCAAAAACTCATTATACTCTGACCACATAGTATAGTGAAATAGGGTATTCAAAAGTGATGTGTTTGTTAAATATTTACGAGTACTCAACTGTTAACACCATCATGGATTGATTTCGATCGAGCATATGTACATTAGGGGTAAAACTTTTGAAGAATTTTGTGAATCAATTATACACAAAAACATTGCTTGTAATTCAAACACACAACAAATATTTCATTGTTTCTTGCGTTCTTTTTAACGAATTAAGTTCCCACCCCAAGGTCACTCCATGTCAAAATAAAAACAAGTAAGAAAATTATAGTCGGTCTAGACCGACTATACGATACCCTATACCATGCGTTTAGAAACCCTATCTCTTAGGCCCAACTAACTGGACATTGAAAATAAGCAAAAACCAAATTTGAGTGGGATTTTTATTAATTTTTTTGGCTGCAGATATGAAAAAGTTCATATCGGATGCTATATCTATAAAGGGACTAGGTCCAAAAATGGACCGATCCTGATCATGTTTGGTAAAGTCTCTTGTATTTTGCAAAAATATGTACAAACAAAATTTGAGAAGAATCAGTGCAATATTTTTGTTTTTTAATAGATTTAAGTGAAGATCGGGAAGCAGCTCTATATGGGGTCAAAGGGATCATTTTTGGACTACTCATTAGTGGATGTAATGAACGCATACAAACCCAATTTGAGTAAGATCTATATGACAATTTGGATCTTATGGCAATTTATGTCGATTTCATATGGGTAATTTGTATGGGGGCTAGGTCTGAACATGGACCGATTCTCACCAATTTCAATACCGTTCATCCCATGGCCGATAAAAGCTTATATACCAAATTTCATCAAAATATATTCACATTTGCGACCTGCAGTTTGATTACAAGCTTTACATGGACACACAGACGGACGGACGGACGGACGGACGGACGGACATTGTTAAATCAACTCAGAAAGTGATTCTGATTCGATCGGTATAATTAAAGATGGGTCTAGGTCAAATATTTTTGGTTGTTACAAACAGCAGCACAAAGTCATTATACCCAAACCACATAGTGGTATAGGGTATAATGACGGAAGTGAGTTTGAACGCCATGCAGAAATATTAAAAATAACCACTTTGCTACGACTCAAATATAAAAGGCAGGCGGTGAATTAAGCATTATAAAATAAAATGTATAAAGCTTTAGAAAACACTTTTCCTGTGTGAAGCTTTCGATCGAAAATTGTATTCATTATTTTATCAATATTTTCTAGGAGTTACAAACATAATACATTTTTATTGTTATGTATTGTTGATCTGTATTGGAATAATTAGTCATTTATTGTTCGGTTTAAGATCATGTATATATTTTTCTAATGAAAGAAAGATAATAGTTTTTGTAATATAAGAGAAATATTGGAAAAAAAAATTGAAGAAAGCGGTAGATGGAGTAGCTACTTTCGAACAAAGCGACTTGCTCATCTTCAGCATCCTTCTGCCTATTACTTCAACTCATGCTTAATCAACTATTTAACTCAACATTTGAAAGAAAAGAACATGAGAAATGTTTTTCTTTTTATATACGAGAGTTTGTACGAACAAGCTGAGCTTTTCCAATTTTTAGCTTTCTCTACATTAACATAGCCAGATCAATTACAAGTCTTGTAATGTGAACAGCTCTTTGTTTTTGCCATTGTCCTCTAGATGGAACTGTAATGGCATGTGAAATCTTAACAGATTATATTGTTGATCTGTATTGGAATAATTAGTCATTTATTGTTCGGTTTAAGATCATTTTTGTTTTATTTACAATAAATGCACAGTTGAGTCAAAAAGAATATAAGCGGCGAGCGGCGCAAAGAAAAATATTTGCAATAACGGATACAATGAAACTGTAGGTTATAATGTTTGTTTTGTGGGATCATTTTTTAAAAAGAAACATAACACAATGTTTGAAAATTGTATAAAACAATTTGAGGTAAAAATATATAATACGCACCTAAGAAATATGTTTTCTTTTTATCACAGAAATGTCCTCATAATTAAATTAAACATTCATTGGGTGGGTGGGTAGACACTATTGCTAAAAATGTATGCGGATGCCATTGCCCTAGCTCACAATGATGAGCATAGTGCAGAGTTCTTAGATGTGAGTTGAATCAAGGGCAGCAAAACTAACTAATCTGTTATTGATCGTTTGGTGAAAGTTCGCCTTAGTGTTCCAGAGAGCTTTCTTCTTCGTCGAGAGTTTACAGTACTTGCGAGTGCGAGAAAAAACGATAATGAGGCAGCATGATTTTTTTTATATGTGGAAGCGAGATCGATAGTAAAGCTTTTTTGTGTGGCGTTGCCAACTTATGTTGTACAAACACTCACAAGGGAAATAGAATTGATTCTATTTTCTGTGCGAGAAAAATCAGATGACATGAGAATCAGCTTTTAGGTATTAAACGCGATGCCTACTATAGTAATTACTTTATTTAACCCGTTAATAATTTCGATTTTATTCATTTTGTTATATTTTTGTTTGTTATATGAACAGCTTTGTATACAATTGACAATTGAACTATGTTTGGCAGTAGGACAATCAGCTGCTCGAAAGCATTTGGATGATTTTGTAAAAGCACAAATTCTCGCATGCAAAAAGCTTACTTTTTACTCGCACTCGCAACTCGCCGTTATGTGTTTAGGGCTTTTGATAAAATCTAAATTTTATATATTTACCATTTCTAGCATAAGCTGCATAATTTTCAACATTTCAACGAACTTTTTTTGTAGTAATATTTCGAGTTACTAGTCATTCAAAATATCGAAACGAAGAACATCTAGCGTGAAAATAGTTTGCTTTTGCCCTCAACTGTAGGTGTCTTTACTGACGAATCGTACTTTACTGACATAGTGGCATACCAAAAATATTCTGATTTAACGTTTATTAAATTTTGTTGTACACCATATAAATTTATAGTAAACTTTTTTGGTTTTTATTAACAACATATACATATGTATATTGAGCGGTTGATAAGATCATTTATCTTAAATTTGTTCACACAAGTAAAATTTATGTCTTTCGGCTTGTTTTATTTTTTCGATGACTGCTTAAAATCGTTGAACGAGACATTCAAAACATATGTGAATATATTATTTTTTTTTTCTTTCTTTATACTATTTATAATGGATTCAATAATGCGATCACTATAGAATGATGGCAGTTTTAAAGGCAAATAAATTCATGTTGATGTTTCGTAATGTATACGATGGTTGAAAAACTACATTATGTTTCTTCTATTTCAGATGATTAGGAAAATAGGACTATGTCTACTTTTGGTAGTGACACTCGGCAGTAAAGCATCAAGTGTTAAAGTAATGACCACCGGTTACCATATAATCCATACTGAACCTTACCATTTGGCCTTACCATTAACGGGGTGGGTATTTAAAAGTAATTGCGAAATATATTTACTTAATTATATATTTTAATTAGAAATGGAGTATCACATGGATTTGTTGGGACATCGCCAGCACCAGCACATCCTTTTCAGTCACTCGGAAACTCCATGTATGGAGCTCATTATCCACAACCGGGTCAGGCAACCTGCGCTCAACCTCCGCCAGTTTGCGAGAAATCAACATATCGAACCCTCGACGGTTCATGTAATCACATTGAACAGCCTCAGCTGGGTATGGCTAATCAAAGATATGGGCGTCTTCTGTCACCAAAATATGCTGATGGTATTCAAGCTCCTACTAGATCGATAACTGGCGGAGAATTGCCTAATGCTCGTTTAGTATCGTTGGTGGTATTTGGTGAAATGGATGTACCAGATCCAGAGTTCACTTTAATAAATATGCAATGGGGTCAGATTATGACTCATGATATGTCCATGCAAGCTGGTGGTACACAATCGAGTAAGTTTCCAATTATGTCTGATACTCGTAGAATAAATTAGACAACTATTAAATTTATTCGAGTTTTAGTTCGAGATACTTTCGATTTTTTATCGGCAATGAAGTTAATATATGAACAGACTCTTACAGATGAATTCTTTTTTAAGAAAACGTTAAACAAAATTTTAACCAACTGTGATTTCTTTTTAATGCTTCTTTAGAAAAACATCCTACACGCTGTTGTACAGACGATGGTCGTTTAGTTGGCAAAGATTTGGCTCACAAAACCTGTTTTGCCATTTTAGTACCACCACATGATCCAGCTTTTTCACAAGTTGGCACAGAATGTTTAAATTTTGTACGCACCTTAACTGACTTGGATGCCAACTGCGCTGATTATCGCGGTGGTGCAGCTGAGCAACTTACAACGGTTACATCGTACTTGGATTTGTCCTTGGTTTATGGCAATTCCATACAGCAAAACAGTGAAATACGAGCTTTTCAAGGTGGCCGCATGATTGTTGAAGAACGTAATGGTGCTGAATGGTTGCCAATGTCTCAAAATGTTACCGGTGACTGTGATGCTACTGAAGCTGACGAAGTCTGTTATAGAGCTGGAGATATTCGAGTTAATCAAAATCCTGGTCTGACCATTCTACAGACTATTCTCTTGCGTGAGCACAATCGTATTGCCGACACTCTGGCCAAACTCAATCCACATTACGATGATCGTACATTGTTCCAGGAAGCACGCAAAATAAACATTGCTCAGTATCAGCACATCAATTATTATGAATGGTTGCCCATTTTCCTGGGTGGAGAAAATATGCTGAAAAATCGTTTAATTTATAAAGTACCAGCAAATTCATATATCAATGATTATGATTCTCGCATTGATCCTTCGGTTTTGAATTCTCATGCTACAGCTGCTTTTAGATATTTCCATTCACAAATTGAAGGTAGACTAGAGTGAGTATACAAATTTTATTTAACATCTGTTCATATTCACGTTTTGGATTTTACACCAGCCACAGAAGTAAGTAATTCGTATGGCAAGAAAAAGTTAAGTAAAGAAGGTAAAATAATCAGTCCCGATATATATAAAAATACTCTTTAGACTATGCTTAAGTAATTTTGTTGCTAGAGTCAACATCAAATTAGTTTAAACAAATTTGAAATTCAGTCCAAAAAGCCTTATCAAGTTATACCATAAGTTTCGAAAAACTGCCATAGGTCCAAAAATACACATGCGGTTGTCGTGTATTTTTTGCCTGCAATTAACGACAAATATCAGTAGTTAAGTTATCAATTTACTAATGAAAATGTGACAATATAACTACCGAATTTTGTCACTAACAATTAGAGAAGCCTACCTCTGATCAAAGTAATACTTTATATTAAAGTTGTCTCTTAAATGTGGTCATTAGTTTTTCGCTAATCATTTAGATGTGTAGATGCCAAAATAATGATAACTCTGGCAAGAGTGTTTTATTATTTTAATTTATTTACAATTAAGAACCAAATATTATGGAAAAAAATCATTCCAAGGTCCAATTTTAGGTATAGTCTGGAAGCTACAAGCATACAAATATATTTTAACGATATAAAGCATTGAGGTTAAAAGCTCTCTAGATCAAAAATTCAAATAGGACATATAGCAACCAGTGCTCATGAGAAGGTTAAAATATAATTTTAGTAAATATTATTTTTGTAATTTTTTCAAATTTTATTTTACAGTAAGTATATTTTGTTTTAACTGCAGGATAAATTTTACCTTTTTATTATAACATTTGACAAAAGTCTTAAAACTTATAACTGGTTCAGCCAATAAAACGTTGTAAATGTTAAATAAGTTAATCAATATACACATATACAAATAATTTTTTTTTTTTTGGCTATTTTAATGTTAAATAAAAATGTGTTTATTGTGTGGTTATAAGTTAAATTTACAAAATTAAGACCCCAACGTTATAACAGTGTAAAAAGTTGCATAGAATTTTGGGGATTGCCAAATTAAGTTAAATTATATAAAAATGTTTTTCTTTTTATTCATTTCATGTTTTGTTTCGTGCAGTCTATTATCAGAACTTCGATCTGTGTTGGGATCTTTACGTTTAAGTGACTGGTTTAATCGACCTGGTGTCATTGAAGTTGGCGACAACTTTGATTCACTAACACGTGGCCATGCCACACAGCCAGAGGAATTAACAGACATCAATTTTGATCGAGAGGTAAAGTAAAGTTTGCAATTGTTTTGCTTTTGTCTAATTATAATGATTTATTTCTGTTGTGAAAACTAACTTATGGAAGGACAGACGTACAGACGGATGGAAGGGTTGAAATTTTAAATAGTTGTTATTGTTTAAATGTTTTTCTATTTTCCTATGGTTTTTTAGATAAAACACTTTTTGTTTAGAAGGAATATGCCGTTCGGCAGTGATTTAAGAGCTATTGATATACAACGGAATCGTGACCACAGTTTGGCCTCGTATAATGATTTTAGAGAGTTTTGTGGATTAAGACGAGCTCACAGTTGGGAGGAGTATGCTGACCTTATTGATCTACAAGTAAAAAATTACAAAAAAAAAAAAAAAAAAAAAATCAAAACTACTTTAAGCTTGTGCTAAAACAATCATCGTTTATTTATTTTAGATCATTGGAAAACTGAAGAACCTGTATGCCAGTCATGAGGATGTTGATGTCACTGTTGGTGGCTCATTAGAAGCACATGTTGCTGGAGCATTAGCTGGCCCAACCTTTTTGTGCATACTTACCGAACAATTCTATCGTACACGTGTGGGTGATCGTTTCTTCTTTGAAAATGGCGATAAATATGCTGGTTTTACTCCAGGTATTTTAATATAGTGGAAGTATGTGCCACAATAAATTACTCAAATAAAATGCAAATCCCCATGAAAGTGAAACCATTTGTAAAATAGACCATGGGCATCATATATCTTATATATATATGTATATAAGATTTCACCAATTAATTTATTTCTATTCATTCAATAGATAAATCAAAAATTATTGCAACTTAACAATAACCTAATCGAAAAACGATGTGAAAAAGTATTCGTACAAGTGAATTTCATTAAATACCCCAAATGACGGCAGCCCAAAAATAGTTCCAAAATTTTATTTAGGGATATTAACAAATGCTGCTTATTTTATATGAAATAAATAAAAGAATATCAAATTAAACAGGTTCCTTATAGTATAAACGTTACTATGTAGAATGATTAGAGCATTGATTTATAGTTAAGCAAGACAGAAAGCTTTTGGGAAGAGTTGAGAAGACGAGTAAAATAACATTATATTAAAAGTAAAACCCAAATGAAAAAAGTATTGATTAAAGAACAGCTGTATTAGACCTAATATTACGCGAAAACTTGTACACTCAATGAAAATAGGCTATTTGAATGAAGTAATCAATAGCAATGGCTTTGCAACAACATAGATATTAACACGGAATTGAATGTTATTTTTTGAATGTACGAAAAATTTCTGCAAAGCTAAAAATATTGGCTTTATATACTTTTTGGATAATTTGCTAACTTTTTATTTTATTTTTATACCCTATACCACTATGTGGTTTGGGTATAATGACTTTGTACTGCTGTTTGTTTTTTATTATAGCGATCAACTCAGAATCACTTTCTGAGTCGATTTAGCGATGTCCGTCCATCTGTGTGTCCATGTAAACCTGGTAATCAAACTACAGGTCGCAAATATGAATATATATATTGATCAAATTTGGTATACAATGCCACTCAATTTTGGTTTATGCTTATTTTCTATATCGAATTAGTTGGACCGAAGAGATGGGGTATCTAAACCATGGTATAGGGTATCGTATAGTCGGTCTAGACCGACTATAATTTCTTACTTGTTTTTTTATTACACGCAGAATACAAATGTGTTTATATTTTTTAATAAAATGACAAAGACGAACTATACAATTTATACTGCGCGTTGATATGATTCGTGGTTGTTGTTAATGTAATAAAATTCTGATACATTAAAAAAATATGTATGTATTTACTTACATAAAAAAAATTCTAACCAGAGACGGTAACAGTTATATCATACTCGTAAAAGTCACAAAATAAAGGTTATATTATAATTTTTATTTTTTCGAGTAAACGTAAAACTCAAACACAGGCAAATAAGTGACAAATCCACCCAAACCAATAAGCTTCATGGAATTAATATTAAATACCAACAAATTTTTCAATTAATTTTTCCTCAAATTTTATTTTTACTTGAAAAAATAAAAAACGGCAACTGTTATATCTGCTCGAAAAAGTAAAATTAAAAATATAACTGTTATTTCTGCTAGATAAAATCAAAATTATAAAAGGCAAAGCATTTTCTGAAAGACTAGTTCTCAAGGATCAAAATTGTATACTTGAATCAGTTCTCCGATATTTTTTCTATATGACTTTTTATTAAATAATTTCAAAATGACTGTCACTTTCGGTCCCTGATTCTAATATTTAGACATACTTAGATATAACAAAGTTCTTAGAGATTTTGTGGAACTTAAGTTATAAATGACACCTTGTAGAAAATTCAACAAAAAACATAAGTTTCTATCTTGAACTTCTGCTTATTCAGAGATTTGGACTCAGATAGTCTTATAGATTTTTGTGTAATAAAATATATAAAAAATTAATTCGAAAAATTCAAAGAATTTCTTGCCCAAAATATTTGTCTTTTTTTATAAAACATTTTACATTTATACATTTTATTACATAGATCAATTAGCGGAGATACGAAAAGCTAGTGTAGCTCGGTTACTATGTGACAACGGCAACAATATTGCTTCAATGCAACCAAAGGCTTTCATACATATTTCCAAAACGTAAGTATCTTCGAATAGCGATATTATTGAAAATCAAAACATACTTTTCTTTTTTATTTATATTAGCAATCCTGTTGTGCCATGCTCTGATATTCCCCAAGTTGATTTATCAAAATGGATTGATCAAAAACCATATTTAGCCGCTTCATCTCCACCTTTGCATGGATATGGAAAATAAAACAACAACAAAATGAAAAAGAAAACTAAGCTTATTTGAACTATGTAAATTTAATCTATTTAGGTGTGCTATTCTTCTGCAATTTTTTTATTTAATTTTTTGTATCTTATTGAGGACATTTCGAACTTCAAAGGCCAATATTATGCACTATTTTTTCTGTTTGTTTTATTCGGTGTAATTGAAATATATATATGAATGTCCACATAACATAAATATCAATCGACCATGTATCACCATTAATTTAATTGTTGTAGTATCAATTGTAAATATTATTTTTAAATAAAATTATGTACAATATTTATTTTTAATGTACAAAATAGGACAGTGTTATATTTTCGGTCTATAATACCTTCCAGCAAGCAAAAAAAAGAGAAGTCGCGATTTAAAGCCAGTTAGAATGTTAAATTAAACTAATGACAAACAAAGACCACGAAAAAAATTTTACATTTACATTTTATTTTATTAATAACGCAATAAGTAAAAAAATATATATGACACTTCATTAGAACCTATTCCATAATTTATTTTGGAGTAATACAGGGCCGCATACAGAAATTTGGGGGGTCAGTAATTTTATTATCATATAATAACATATACATATATTTTTCATATATTAATGTATACATGAGAACAACAATTTCCTAAATATATTTAAATATATATAAATTTATATATGTATGTAAATTTTTTATTGTTTTTCTCGCCCATGGTACGTTTTAGTTCTTTTTAATGTAGATAAGCTTATAAATATACGTGGAAAAATATTTTCATTGCACATTCCAACGGGTTAGAAAGTTTTTCTTCTTCATGCTTCCGAAACTCAAAGGTAAGTTAAGTCAAAATAATTTGATGTGGATCGTTTAAATAACTTTTGTAAAAAATTATAAGATTAGATGTTTATAACATCGCTGGGAACTACGTTGTAAAGGGATTTTATAATATTTTCCTGGCAAATAAATCGATCTGTTAGACTAGAAATTATTTCGTCTAAATATGGAATGAATATTGTTGCTCTGTAGTATTGCTCTGAGTTCTCTGTTTTTATATTTAAGCAATGCTTTTACTTTTCAACTCTACTGGAACGTTCAGGGCTGATTCCAAAAGCATTAGCCATTGTAGAAACTTCTTCATACAAATTCGTTGTCCACATCTCGGCGTTTTAAAGTTAGTCGATTTATAACTAAATTATTTTGATTGTAATTTTCACTGTATCTACGAGTAAATTTACTGATAGTAAGTGCTAAGTGCTTTGACAACTGATGAATAAAATTCAAAACGAAACTCCAAATTTTCACATTTAAAATAAAATAAAATTTACATATACGGTTATGTAAGCATCGTTCAAAATGACAAGCTAAAAAAAAAACAAGTACGAGTGATAAGTTCGGCTGTGCCGAATCCATCTATGTCTTAAACTCATATTACAACCAATATTATCGACAACTGTATTAACACTGTAGAACATTGTGTGAGAGTGAAAGTACTACGCCAGTTTAGTAAAATCCCCAAAGATTTTGGTAAAATATCCAAAGAGTTTGGCGTTCCCAGGCGAAACTTTTTTTTTATCACCTTTTATATTATTATACCCTATACCAATATGTGGTATAGGGTATAATGACTTTGTGCTGCTGTTTGTAACTACCAAAAATATTTGACCTAGACCCAACTTTTATTATACCGATCGAATCAGAATCACTATCTGATCAGAATCACTATTTGATTCGATTTAACGATGCCCGTCCGTCCGTCCGTCTGTGTGTCCATGTATACCTTGTAATCAAACTGCAGGTCGCAAATATGAATATATTTTGATGAAATTTGGTATTTAAGCTTCTATCATAGGATGAACGCTATTGAAAATGGTGAGAATCGGTCCATGTTCAGACCTAGCCCCCATACAAATGACCTCTACGAAATCGACATAAATTGCCATAAGTTCCAAATTATCATTTAGATCTCAGTCAAATTGGGTTTGTATGCGTTTATTACTTCCATTAATGAGTAGTCCAAAAATTATCCCTATGGGACAACTCTTAGTCATAGGCTCCATATAGAGCTGCTTCCCGATCTTCACTTAAATCTATCAAAAAACAAAAAATATTGCACTGATTCTTCTCAAATTTTGTTTGTATATATTTTTGCAAAATACAAGAGACTTTACCAAACATAGTCAGGATCGGTCCATTTTTAGGCCTAGTCCCCATAAAGATATAGCATCCGATATGGACTTTTTCATATCTGCAGCCAACAAAAATTAATAAAAATCCCACTCAAATTTGGTTTATGCTTATTTTCTATATCCAGTTAGTTGGGCCTAAGAGATAGGGTCTCTACACGCATGTTGGTCTAGACCGACTATAATTTTCTTACTTGTTTCTTTTCTTGATGTTTGTTTGCTTAGTTTGCTTAGTGTTTTCATAATTCTTTTTTGAAGATATGTTCGTCCGGCCGTCCGTGTTTGATTATTTATTTCACAAATACGTTAAAGCATAACATTTCATAAATAAGTCCGTGACAGCCAATCTCCGGAGGCGTTGTTGTTTTGCGGTGAACATCATAACTCGTTATCGGATCATGTGAAACAAAAAAATCTAAATGCGTTTAAAAGTTGACATGTTTCATGAGTGACGAAGAGTTTTTTGAAATTTTTTTAATTTTTTGGCAGCATTTTGAAGTGAAAAACATGATTTTTGCTATAAAATTTCGGGAATTTGTTGTTAAAAAATGGGGAAGAGAATTGAAAATAAAAAAACTCTTCGTGGTTACCTGATGATTTATGTGTAGATAATTTATGTGTGTACAATTTCAAAAGAATCGGTCAAGTTGATTTTGAGTTATGATGTTCATGGACTTCGAACATTTATTTGCGTGAAAATCGATTTAAAGTTTTTTAAAAACTGATTTATATACGATATACCGTATGAGGCCGGTCGCTGGAAACGTTGTATCTTCTTAAGTTTTGCTCTGATTTACTTGAAATTTTGAAACAACACTCTCGTCGACATATTGTACATTCAGAAAGAGAAATGCAAACAAAGGTTTTAAAACCTTACCCCCCTTAAGGCGATATCACACGATGTGTCCTTAACATATGCACTGTCACTTTTTTTTATCCATATGTGATTCCGTATGTCTGTTAAAATTATCGTTTTACATACGATTCATAAGTTTTGCTATCACACGTGCATATGTATTTCCGTATGACATAACCAAAGAACAAAATTTACAAAAGTTTTTTGTTAAAGTTATATGTATGTGACTTTCATAAACAATGTTTCATATGTATCACACGATGCGTACAACTTTTGCTGTGGGAAAATTTGACAGTACATATGTAAAAGCATATCCTTTAGGAAAAGAAAAATCATCACAATAGCCATGGAGCGTATGATAATTATTAAAGAAAAAATTCATCTTCATCATACGCTCTATTGTTGTTCTGATGTTCTTTTTCTACAAGAATGATACAACTAAACATTATGCCGTTATATGACGCACAGCGGTATTTTGTTGGCAATAAAGCAATTTTTCGACAATTACTTCTCAAAAATCTAATGATCCAGTTTTATAGACAAGTGTTTCATTAAGAAAAATCAATAATTTTTTTAGTAAAAAGTAATATTTTGTCTAGTGGTCACTAAAATATTGTAAAACGAAAACTGATGAACATTTTCATGCAGCTAAGAAGCTTATGCATCTAAAATATTTTACCTACTAACATTTTAATGTCGTTTTTATTGAAGTACAGCATCTTCTTTTTGTTTAAAAAAAAGTTATATGGATTGCTTAAGTAGTTTAGTAGATATGAGCAAATTAAAATGACTTTATAAAATTCAGCATTTGCACTTTTCCTTGGAAAAAAAAAGAAGTTAGCTCCGGCTACCTCCGTCTTCTTACTGCAACAGAATGAAGGGTGAGAGTCTATTCTTTGAATTTACCCAAAAAAATCCACCGACTATCACGGATCGGTTAACAAACTTATAAATTTTCTGAAAAAGGTCACGAATTTGCAGCGTAGGTTTGTAACAAATTGTGTTGCATACATTTAGACTTAAACTTTTTAATGATATTGCAGTTATTTATTTTTATTTATTTACTAGCTGGACCCGGCAAGCGTTGTTTTTAATGATATTGCAGTTATTTATTTTTATTTATTTACTAGCTGGACCAGGCAAGCGCTGTTTTACCCTCAATGAATTTTTTATTTTAGTTATAATCTGTATATATCTATATATTAAAAAACGTTTGTGCATTTGTTAATATTAATTGAAAAACCATGTTTTATTTATTAAAATGAAAATAAATATTTATTGTAACATACATATAAGAATGACCAATATATTTCTGTTATTGTAATTCTAAAAAGAGTGAACATATAAGGATGACCAAAATATTTCTATTATTGTAGTTCTAAAAAGAGTGAACAATAGTTTTAGTTTCATTATTCTGGCAATAATGAATAAATTTGCTGGTTTTCCGACACGAGAACATGCCACATGTAGTTGCTCGTGGGAAAAACAACTGTTTTCGAGGACCAAACCACATATTTGCAATGATTGCTCTTGAGATTTATTAATGGTCATGGCAAAGCCCAATCTGATCGGAAATTGCAATCTTTTGAATATTATCGGCGTGTCGGTAGGAAACATAAGAATTCTTGACAGCAAAACATGTTCTCCTTTAAATTTTCCTTTGAGAATTGTGGCCTCAATAACATTGGGCATTATTCTCTCAACAATTAACCTGGTTCCATTACATAGTCTCGGAGCGTTGAGGTGACGTAGCAAAATTATTGGAGAACCAACTTTTAATTTTAATAAATGTGGCGGTAGACCGGGCACATCAAGTGCATTCAAAAATTCTGTTGGATAATTGACTGGTTCATTTTCTACAACAACACTATCCATAGATTTGAAAGAAACCGTTTCAGAATAGCTCTTCCACTTAACCAATCATGATTTTGAATGTCAGGGAATACATTTTCAATTAATTCATAGCGTGACGATATAAATTGACAAAAATTTTGTGGATATTTTAATAGATTGACTGGTTGGGTTTAATATTTATTTTACCATTACCAAGATCAAGTAGTTGTTTTGAAAATTGGTCGGCCGTTGGATATTTTGTAATCGTACTCGGATGTTTATTGTTAATTTTATTGTTTGAACGCTACTCCATAATGTTGATGATTTTCAGCAGATATTTATTTCGTCAGCATAGGTTGATTTTGGTATGACTGGAAATGTTTAACGAAAATCTTCAGATAATAAAATGAGACCTCCACCAAAAAGTCTTTCATTGCCTTTCAAATCTTTTAAAGTTCTATGTAATGCTTCTAAGGAATTTTTGCAGAACTTTTGCCATACCGGAATGTTTTTTGATATTACATACGGCATTCTCATTCGTTTGTACGTGTAATGGTGATTTGAGTGCTGAATAAGCTGTACGACCACCATGCAATAATGTTGCGGCTATTCCGGATGAAGCAATAGCCAATGCAATTTTTCCTTTTTGGTTAGAATATTTATATATAAAAACGTTTGTGACTTTTGTAACTTATTAAATTTAAATAAATTTGACAACTCATTCTTTTTCGAACGCTAGCGCCATCTACCGGGTCCAAAAAAAAATTTTCGCATCATCTAACATGCAGTAAAATCGCACCGTAAATAAGAATATTCGAAATAACTTTACCCCAGCGCTACCTATCGGGCCTATTTATACATACAAAAATTTCTTATGACGAAACATACACACATTCTGAATTGCAGTCTAATCGCACTGAAAATAAGAATTTTGTTTATAACTTGACCTCAACGCCAGCTAGAGGGTTAAAACTAAAAAAAAACACGGAAGAGCTCGAACCGAATCTATGGTGCAAATATTAGCTCGACAGCTCTTATGGTTCCGGAGATCATTCGTTACAAACAAATGCACCAACGTTTTTATAAAATAGATTTATTTATTTAAATTTGGTATCCTGTTCAACAAGACATGAAATCTTAAAAACAGAACAGGTTTAAAAACGTTAGTTAGAGTTTGATTTACAATACAACATAAAATTACTGTGACAATATTAAATATTAATAATAAAAAACAGTATTGATTTATATACAAATATTAGATATTTATAAGTGGCATATCGAATTTAAAAAACAAATAAAAAGTATATAGTAAAAAATTTTCAACATATATTTTTTAACAGCAAGTTAGTATATGTGTATTGTAAAAAAAAATAAAAATTTTCTAAATGTATTGCTGTAAAATTTTCTTTTTGAAAAATGACCCGTTGCTGATTCCTTTAATTGTAGAAGGTAAACCATTCCAAAGACGTGCTGCATGTACCAAAGTATTGTGCCGAAAATGAATTAAATTGTTATTTCTTCGAAGCCTACTAAAACGCAATCGGTTATAAAGATATTCTGGTTTCTGGTTACTAATTATTTTGTGTAAAAAAGTAAGACATCTTATTTTTAATAAGTCATCAAAATTGACACCGAAAATTTGCTTTGAGTAAGATGAAATGTGATCGAACCTTCTGAGCCCGTAAACGTATCTTGCGATATTGTTAAACGTTATATTAAGCCTGGACTTACTTTTAGTATCGCAAATTGCAAACATTTCACATGCATATAGAAGTGTTGGTATTAAGTACGTCTTTACAAGTAGCAAGCGTTTATTAATTGGTGTACAATATTGGGTTGGCCAAAGTGTTCGTAACATCGAATACGTTTTACCACAGGCAGCTGCGACATTGTCTGACCAAGTCAATGTTTTATTAAAGATAACACCCAGATTTTTTGCTCGCTCAGCGATTTCGATTTGTTGACCATTTATATATAAAGGGTGACCCATTTCGAGGTTCCCTACTTTTTTAAAGAAAAAATCATGTGAGTCCGATCACAAGGGAGATGTGTAAACATCTAATAATTAAAGAAAACATCAACACCATATTTTCCAGTGCATAAAAAATAAGTCGATTATGCTGTTTTCTGAAATTCAATTGATGTTTTCTGAAATGCAATTGATGTTTTCTGAAATTCAATTGATGTTTTCTGAAATACAATTAATGTTTTCAGCAATTCAAATGATGCTTTTTGAAATTCTATTGATGTTTTCTGAAATACAATTAATGTTCTCAGCAATTCAAATAATGCTTTTTGAAATTCAATTGGTGTTTTCTGAAATTCTATTTATGTTTTCTGAAATTCAAATGATGTTTTCTGAAATACAATTGATGTTTTCTGAATTACAATTGATGTTTTCCGAAATTCTATTGATGTTTTCTGAAATTCAATTGATGTTTTCTGAAACTCGAATGATGTTTTCTGAAATTATATTGATGTTTTCTGAAATTCTATTTATGTTTTCTGAAATTCAAATGATGTTTTCTGAAACTCGAATGATGTTTTCTGAAATTATATTGATGTTTTCTGAAATTCTATTGATGTTTTCTGAAATTCAATTGATGTTTTCTGAAACTCGAATGATGTTTTCTGAAATTATATTGATGTTTTCTGAAATTCTATTGATGTTTTCTGAAATTCAAATGATGTTTTCTGAAACCCGAATGATGTTTTCTGAAATTATATTGATGTTTTCTGAAATTCTATTTGTGTTTTCTGAAATGCAATTGATGTTTTCTGAAATACAATTGATGTTTTCTGATATACAATTGATGTTTTCTGAAATTCTATTGATGTTTTCTGAAATTCAATTGATGTTTTCTGAAACTCGAATGATGTTTTCTGAAAGTATATTGATGTTTTCTGAAATTCTATTTATGTTTTCTGAAATTCAAATGATGTTTTCTGAAACTCGAATGATGTTTTCTGAAATTATATTGATGTTTTCTGAAATTCTATTGATGTTTTCTGAAATTCAATTGATGTTTTCTGAAACTCGAATGATGTTTTCTGAAATTATATTGATGTTTTCTGAAATTCTATTTATCTTTTCTGAAATTCAAATGATGTTTTCTGAAATTATATAAATGGTTTCTGAAATACAATTGATGTTTTCTGAAATTCTATTTATGTTCTCTGAAATTCAAATGATGTTTTCTGAAATTCTATTGATGTTTTCTGAAATTCAATTGATGTTTTCTGAAACTCGAATGATGTTTTCTGAAATTATATTGATGTTTTCTGAAATTCTATTGAAGTTTTCTGAAATACAATTAATGTTTTCTGAAATTATATTGATGGTTTCTGAAATACAATTGATGTTTTCTGAAATTATATTGATGTTTTCTGAAATTCTATTTATGTTTTCTGAAATTCAAATGATGTTTTCTGAAATTATATTGATGCTTTCTGAAATACAATTGATGTTTTCTGAAATTCTATTGATGCTTTCTGAAATTCAATTGATGTTTTCTGAAACTCGAATGATGCTTTCTGAAATTATATTGATGTTTTCTGAAATTCTATTTATATTTTCTGAAATTCAAATGATGTTTTCTGAAATTATATTGATGGTTTCTGAAATACAATTGATGTCTCCTGAAATTATATTGATGTTTTCTGAAATTCTATTTATGTTTTCTGAAATTCAAATGATGTTTTCTGAAATTATATTGATGGTTTCTGAAACTCGAATGATGTTTTCTGAAATTATATTGATGTTTTCTGAAATTCTATTTATCTTTTCTGAAATTCAAATGATGTTTTCTGAAATTATATAAATGGTTTCTGAAATACAATTGATGTTTTCTGAAATTCTATTTATGTTCTCTGAAATTCAAATGATGTTTTCTGAAATTCTATTGATGTTTTCTGAAATTCAATTGATGTTTTCTGAAACTCGAATGATGTTTTCTGAAATTATATTGATGTTTTCTGAAATTCTATTGAAGTTTTCTGAAATACAATTGATGTTTTCTGAAATTATATTGATGGTTTCTGAAATACAATTGATGTTTTCTGAAATTATATTGATGTTTTCTGAAATTCTATTTATGTTTTCTGAAATTCAAATGATGTTTTCTGAAATTATATTGATGCTTTCTGAAATACAATTGATGTTTTCTGAAATTCTATTGATGCTTTCTGAAATTCAATTGATGTTTTCTGAAACTCGAATGATGTTTTCTGAAATTATATTGATGTTTTCTGAAATTCTATTTATATTTTCTGGAATTCAAATGATGTTTTCTGAAATTATATTGATGGTTTCTGAAATACAATTGATGTTTTCTGAAATTATATTGATGTTTTCTGAAATTCTATTTATGTTTTCTGAAATTCAAATGATGTTTTCTGAAATTATATTGATGGTTTCTGAAATACAATTGATGTTTTCTGAAATTCTATTGATTTTTTCTGAAATTCAATTGATGTTTTCTGAAACTCGAATGATGTTTTCTGAAATTATATTGATGTTTTCTGAAATTTTATTGATGTTTTCTGAAATTCAATTGATGTTTTCTGAAACTCGAATGATGTTTTCTGAAATTATATTGATGTTTTCTGAAATTCTATTGATGTTTTCTGAAATTCAATTGATGTTTTCTGAAACTCGAATGATGTTTTCTGAAATTATATTGATGTTTTCTCAAATTCTATTTATGTTTTCAGAAATTCAAATGATGTTTTCTGAAATTATATTGATGGTTTCTGAAATACAATTGATGTTTTCTGAAATACAATTGATGTTTTTTGAAAGACAATTGGAAAATGTTTAGAAAAGAACATATCATAATTTTTTCACCAATGCAATCATAAGTCACACAGCGTTATCTGCTTCAGCTCACACCGATATGAGTTACGCTGTTTTTGTGATTGTATTGTGAAATAGAAATTTACCCCCCTGCGCGTATAGATGTTTACACATCAAAAACACAGAAAGATCAAATTTAATGGAGAATGTTTATTATCATTTGAAAGAACATTCTTTGGCATTTATTTTTTGAATATTATGTCTATTAAATGTTGGCCGCGGCTACAGCTCAGATGGTCCCATCCGTTGAGTCCAATTTTCGATGACTCGTTCGAGCATTTCGACTGGTAACTGGCGAATGACACGCGTGATGTTGTGCTCCAAGGCCTGAATCGAAGCGGGATTGTCCGCATAAACTTTAGACTTTACATACGTATCACCACAGGAAAAAGTCTAACGATGTGATATCACACGATGTTGGTGGCCAATCGACAGTCTCAAAACGTGAAATTATCTGCTCACCGAAGTGTTCTCTCAATAAATCCATTGATTGATGCGCTGTGTGGGAAGTGGCACCGTCTTGTTGAAACCAAATGTCGCCGAGCTTCAATTTCTGGCATCATACGTCAGTCCAAGTTGATAAGAACGGCACCGAATCGACTCCCCACGGTTTTCGTGTACACTCTGTAGCATGTTCTGTCGGTGCATACTGCCGACCACACACCACGATAAATCAAAAAGAGCTTATTTGTTTACGTCCCATGCTCCCTTGTGTTTTGCGCAGTCTAGCTCAGCCTGGTCGTGGGAGGGACGAAACGAGATGATGGAACACATGTATATCATTTAAAGTAAACAGAGAAACTTGTGTACCCACCGATAGAAGAAAAAATTAAAGATATTTGATGCACCTAGCCGAAAGAGAGGGGAGCTTAAAAATTTATTAGTTCATGAACATTTTATTTCTAATAACAAAAAAAAAAATACAAGATTTTAAGAGTAAATTATAACAAAGTTTAAGTAAAAAAAATAAACATATGCTTATAAAAAAAAAGTTTTTCTCTTCCCTCTAAGAGGACAGAGCTATTGATATAAAGCAAGTATGCATTATATGAATCGATGAAAGCAAATTATCAAAAAAAAACTTTCTCTATTTTTTTCTGTTTTGTTTTTTTTTTTTTTTTTTTTTTTTTGGTAAGTATCGTACTAGCGAACAAACTCAACAAAAGTAAAGTTCAACACGGGGAATATTTGCATTCAATTACCTGGGTTACCGCAGCTTCGTGACGTCAGGATGCTGGTTCCAATGCTGTAGGAATATCCGTTTAAACTTTAATCATGTTGAGCTACGTAAAAGGAAATTTTTATATATTTATTATTATTATTACTATTTTTTTTTTTTTTTTTTAATGAACTTGCCTCGCACCAATTCTTAACGAGAATGGAAAAATTAGAACTCGGTTATGGAAGGAAAACCTATCGGCCTTATAGCTTCATAACAAAAAAAAAATTTTTGTTTTAGATCTTAGATCAGAAGAAATTAGATTTACATCGGGCTTTTACAAGAAGGAAAAAAAAACTGATAACACAAGAAACAGACGGACGGAATCTAATTTTTGATACGGATAAGTAGGTGATTATCGGATGATGTGAAAATAACTGGGCAGGCGGACGGACTGCATAATTTCCCTTTTGTTATGGATAGAATGATTAATCTTGTATTGACATCGAATGCTGGTGCTTTCTGGTAGTCCGGAGGTATTTTCGTGCGTGTTCAGTGGACACGGTGCAATTCCTTAAAGGCCTCGACACGCTGCCGACAGATGTGCTGTTTGGTGGTAAACCCGGGATTTTCTTGATTTGAGGCTCAGCCACGTCGGAAATAAGAATTTCGTTTCGTTTTGCTTACTCAAGAGGCGGTACGAATGTAAAAAGTTCAATTATTATGAACGGCAGGCTCCGTTCGCTTACTTGGAAAAATAAATGCAGGTATCCAATGGAGAAGGCCAATGGGCAACCCGGAATGAAATCCCGGCAAACTACCTTTAACTAGCACCCTTGTTTGTCGCAAATTACAATTTGTGGTGCTTATGCCTTTACAATAGAAAAAAAATTTTTAGCATGCAATTTATTTATCATGCGACAGCTTTATACAAATGTGTTTTGGTTAACGCCACGACCTTCTGGTTGTAATACCCTTTCTTTCTCAAACACGTTTTTCTTTCTCCCTTTTTTTTCTAAAGCAACTTGCCACGTCAGCTTTATCGTATCTTCCAGAAAAATATCATGTCATATACGTTTAGCGAGACTCGAAAAACTTAAAGCCTGCAGAGTCGTATTTTATTAACCCTAATAATGACCAATCTTATTACTAACGACTAACCGAATATGATTCTTTTAACAAACAAAACGTAAAAAAAAATATTGGAAAAAGGAATTTCCATGCTACAAAGCAAATATGATGGCTAACAACGGCGAGACATCAGATTTGGGAAAGGATAAATTGGCCCAACGTGGGAACGATCCACACCCTGAGATACACTCAAGCTAGACGGGCAAATTTACGTAGTCAAATCTTTGGCATGGTACCTACCAATATATTTCCCCGACATGTCCTCAATCTCATAAATCGAATTTCCGCATTTAGCCTTAATCACACATTTAATCAGTCTTGGAGCCAACTTAGCACTAAAACCGCGAGCCGCATCACTCTGAGGGAAATTTCTCCTGAAGACGATTTGGCCAATGTTAAAAGTGACCTCTCTTGACCGAAGGTTATATGCCTTAGAATGTCGCTCCTGAGCCTTCTTTAAACAATCGACTACCCTTTCCCTAATAAGCTGCAAACGATCAGACCTGGACAAGACTTCTGGGGACTCTCCTGACAAACATTCAAACCTTTTAAGCAAATTATATTCACTGGCATGTTGAATCATGTGCATGCCGAATAATGTGTAATACGGACTGAAACCTGTCGATTCGTGAACTACGTTGCGAAAAGCACAAGCGATAGACCCTAAATTCCGATCCCAATCCCTATGATTATCTGTTATGTACATTCGAACAGCGGTAAAAATCGTCTTATTGACACGTTCAGCAGAATTTGCCTGCGGGGAGTAGAATCCAGTTTTAATGTGCGTTATGCCGAGGTCGTCTAAAAATGCCTTAAATTCATGCGACACGAATTGCGAGCCGTTATCCGACAAAATCTTTTGCGGGATCCCAAAATAATTGAAGACATACTCCTTTAAAGATTCTATGGTAATTTTGGCTGTTGCTTGTCTGACCGGACGGATTATCACATATTTAGAAAAATTATCCAATATTACTAAAGCTTGAGTATGACCTGACTTGCTACGCGGAAACGGACCTACATAATCAATATGTAATTCCTGCCAAGGTCTGATTGATGGCTGCCTGGGAATCATTGGTGGACGTGTTATATTATTCGGCAGCTTTGACTTCTTACAAATTTCGCACGACTTAACAAACTTAATGACGTCGGACAGACAGTTTGGCCAATAAGAATAACGCTTTATCTTCTCGAGTAGCTTATTTACACCTGGATGAGCACAGTTTGTTGGACAATGAAGCTTTTCCATTACGGACTCACGAAGCAACTCGGGTACCCACAACCTCCAATATTCCGATTCGGAACTACATACTTCATTTCTGAACGCAACGCGTTTATATACCTTATCCTCAAAAATTTTTAAATCGGGATACCTTTCCGGTGATCTGTCAACCAACGTAACCAAATCTCGATACTTAGGATCTCTAAACGCGACAAAGCGTCAGCAACAATATTATCCTTACCGCTTCTGTGAATAATATCAAAATCATAAGCCTGTAGCTTTATAGACCATCTGGCTAAACGACCACTTAAATCCTTCAATGACATGAGCCATTTCAAACTGGCATGGTCAGTGATGACGGAAAAATGCGTGCCCTCGACGTACGGGCGAAATTTCTTGATCGCCAGTACCGCCGCCAGGCACTCCAGCTCCGTAATGCTGTAATTTTTCTGCGCGCCATTAAGCTTACGTGACATAAAAGCCACGGGTCTTTCATTTCCAATGTCATCCTTTTGAATCAACGCTCCACCTATACCACTCGTCGACGCGTCACATTGTATTACGAACGGACGGCTGTAATCCGTTGACGACAAAACTGGCTCAGAACTCAACATAGCCTTTAGCTTTTCGAACGCCTCTACGGCTTCTTGGGTCCAATCTTTTGTGAATTTTTTGGGGGAAGTCATATCGGTGAGAGGAGCGGCAATTGATGCATAATTCGGAATTAATCGCATGTACCACTGACACATAGCCGTGAACCTTCTTAGCTCTTTTAAAGTGATGGGTTTTTTAAAATTAACAATGGCCCTAACTTTTTCGGGATTTGGCTTTAAACCATCCTCACCAATGACAAAACCTAAATACTCAGTCTCCCTTTGACAAAATTTAGATTTCTCAATATTCACGGTAATGTTTGCCTCGCGCAAATGCTTCCCAAAAATTCTAAGCAAACGACAGTGCTCCTCAAAAGTCTCTGAACAAATTAAAGCATCATCTATATATGTAAAAATATCCGATTGTAGCTCATACGGGACGATCATATCCATTAATTTACAGAGGGTCTGTGACGCATTTTTAACCCAAATGGCATAACCTTATATCTAAAAAGACCCCTGCCAGGAACCGGAAATGCAGTAATGTTTTTGGCTCGCTCCGATAATGGGACTTGCCAAAAGCTATATTTTAAATCTAATTTTGAAACATATTTTATCTTTCCGATACGTCGATAAACGCCATCAATTGTAGTCAGTGGGTAAGCATCCTTAACAGTAGGCTTATTAATTTCTCGCGCATCGAGACATAATCTCCACGAACCGTTTGATTTTTTAACCATAACCATATTTGAACACCAGCCGCTTGAGTCGCATTTCTCGATAATATCTAGCTTGATCATTTCATCAATCTCCCTATCCATAATCTCTAACACAGCTGGTGAAATTGGATAAACGCGTTGTTTGACGGGTTTTGCGCCACCCACGTCAATATCGTGTATCAACAAATTAGTTCTACCCAAACCGAGCTTATTATAGGATGGAATTTCTTCTATTGCCTCCGCGAGTTGATTTTGCTCCTCAGGCGTTAAAATATGCTGCTTTGGATCGTCTTTGCTAATGAAATTAACTTCACAAACTACTGCCGGTAAAATACCAAATGCCTGCCAGAAATTCATTCCTAAAGTTAATAAGCGATGAAAAGACGGAACCAAATAAATCTTCAAAATTTCCGAACGACCATCGAACTTTACCCTCAAATAAACAAAACCCTTAACTTGGTGAGCCGCCCCTCCTGCCACCTGAACTCCACAATTTAACCTCTTATATGAAATATTTAATCTCCCTAGCAACTCAAAACAACCTTTTCCCAAAACTGAAATGTTAGCTCCACTGTCTAATAAACCTTCTGTTAATATATTTTCCAACAAAACCTTTACAATTGGTCTCCCATCTGCAGCGAAACTAATTTTGGTTTCCCTAAAGATGCGTTTCTCCTCCTTTCTCTGACGAAAATACCTCCTACTACGACCTATAAAATTTATTGATTTTCGGGCTGCGACGCTTGGGTGTTCTGGTTCTGTTGGCGCCTTAAAATGTGTTGACCCATTTGGGGAGACGATATTGTCGGACGGCGAAGATTCCCCAGCCTTGCGTCCGCTGGTCGGTTTAAACGATTACACTTATTGCAATTGGGTCGCGTTACATCCGGAGCACCACACTTATAACAGAAGATATGTTGTTGTTCTACCGGACAATCTATATAACTGTGACCGATATCTTTACAGTTCCAGCAAATCATTAATGAATTTTCCTCGACATAATTTTCCTGAACTATATCAGCTTTTGGTGATTCGTATGCTATTTCATTCACAAAACGTTTCCTGGATGTCACCTGTTCGTCTAAAGATTCGCCTATATCTGCTAAACCTTTCTCCACCTGCATACACATGACCTTTAACTCTTTCACTGTCCTAGGATGTTGCAAAACCAAATTTTTGCGTAAGGCTGGGTGCATGTTGCATTTTAACAAACTAACTAAGTCACTTTCCGAATACGGATTCCGCAATTGTGAATTGATTTCCTCGACAGCCAATTTGAATTCACTAAAGGTTTCTCGATTCTTTTGTTAACGATTTTCTATCATCCGACGAATTTCGTGGTCAGATGTTATGGTTTGAAATTCACTAATAAGACCCGATCGAAAATCATACCACCGAGGCTGACCGTGGTTTTGTACAAAAATCCAAAACCAAATTTTTGCGTTATCGGTTAATAACTGATGCATAGAAAAACACAATCTGTCTAACGGTATACCTTCACTCATTGCCAAAATCTCGACTCTAGTTACGAACTGTTCAACGGTTATGGGACAAGGATGGCCATTAAACTTCAAACCCCAATTAGAAATATTTCTTAATCTCGCGGCAACATCCGATGAAGAAATATTCTTTCCGTCAGAAATATCTAGCCTGGAAACATTATCAGCAGCGGCATTTAGTTGATCCTCAAATCTTCTTTGTTGGCTCGACCCGATTGCTACAGCTGGACTAGAAAAACCTGACTGTACTCTGCTATTATTTGAGTTAAAACTCCGATTAATACCCGACTGGAAATTTGGCCGATTATTAAAATTGGTATTAGGTCTATGATTTTGTCCTTTTTTAGCAGTAAACTGTCGGTAATTGTCATTGGCTCTAGGTGTATTACTTTGCCTAACCTCCCTGCTATTACCATGATTTCCATTTAATGGCTGTACATTCGGCATCACTAAAGGCTGTCCTACATTTAATTCTATACCAGAAGCTAAACCTACTGAGGGTCTATCTACGTGCGTAGAAACGTTCAATAATTCCTCACTCTCCAGTGGTATTGTGTCAACATATAGTCTTTCCATAATTTCCTTTACCTCCTTGTTCAAATTAAATACATTTTCTTTCAAATTTGGAGCTCTACTACCCATAATATCAATTCTATTACGACAATGAATAGCCTTAGCTATTGCTCTTTTTTCACATTCCTTATCATTTGACCTCAAAGCTTGTTCTGTCATCCTCTTTAAATCTTCAACCTTACTCAACAAACTTTCCATTTCTTGGGTTACCGAATTGACATGATTCGGTTTAAAAACCCTCTTACCGTCTAATTCATCCGCATAAACCTTATTCAAATCATTTGCCAGTTTCCGAATATTACCCTCTAACGATAATCCTCTAATCTGGCATTCATACCGAACTTCTTCACTATCTAACAATGCAAAATCCATTTTAATAAAAAAAAGACTTAAAAGAACATAAGTATATAAGAAAGAAAGAAAATAATATGTGTATATAATTTGGGATAAAAAAAAAAATTTTCTCCCTCCAAACGAGTATAAAAAAAAAATATAAATATAGAAATAATATGTTCATAAAAAAAAACTCCCCAAACTTCCGTCTAATGTGCAACTTAATTCCGGTGGATGCTCACAAGAGTGTAACAAACAAAACTGAGATCAAATTCGTGGAACGATGGAAATGGAATGACCTTGCTCAGTCATTTCCAAATTCTAACACCATCCATTAACTAAATATTTGGAAAGGAAATATGAAGAACTTAATAAATTCATCTATAAAATCTTACTTTACCAAAAGTTACTGTGGGAATAATTTTGTGCTAACACAAAAATTTAAATCATACCACGATGTAAACAACTCCGAACACAAAAAAAAAATTTTTTTGATAACAAAAGTTTAGTTTAACTACATGGAAAAAACTCGAAATGTTTACTTGCTCTAAAAAAATTTATTTTGTATACATGACTTTGGGAAATCCCAAAGGCTGCAACTAATTGGGCGCCATATTACCTGTAGCATGTTCTGTCGGTGCATACTGCCGACCACACACCACGATAAATCAAAAAGAGCTTATTTGTTTACGTCCCATGCTCCCTTGTGTTTTGCGCAGTCTAGCTCAGCCTGGTCGTGGGAGGGACGAAACGAGATGATGGAACACATGTATATCATTTAAAGTAAACAGAGAAACTTGTGTACCCACCGATAGAAGAAAAAATTAAAGATATTTGATGCACCTAGCCGAAAGAGAGGGGAGCTTAAAAATTTATTAGTTCATGAACATTTTATTTCTAATAACAAAAAAAAAATACAAGATTTTAAGAGTAAATTATAACAAAGTTTAAGTAAAAAAAATAAACATATGCTTATAAAAAAAAAGTTTTTCTCTTCCCTCTAAGAGGACAGAGCTATTGATATAAAGCAAGTATGCATTATATGAATCGATGAAAGCAAATTATCAAAAAAAAAACTTTCTCTATTTTTTTCTGTTTTGTTTTTTTTTTTTTTTTTTTGGTAAGTATCGTACTAGCGAACAAACTCAACAAAAGTAAAGTTCAACACGGGGAATATTTGCATTCAATTACCTGGGTTACCGCAGCTTCGTGACGTCAGGATGCTGGTTCCAATGCTGTAGGAATATCCGTTTAAACTTTAATCATGTTGAGCTACGTAAAAGGAAATTTTTATATATTTATTATTATTATTACTATTTTTTTTTTTTTTTTAATGAACTTGCCTCGCACCAATTCTTAACGAGAATGGAAAAATTAGAACTCGGTTATGGAAGGAAAACCTATCGGCCTTATAGCTTCATAACAAAAAAAAATTTTTTGTTTTAGATCTTAGATCAGAAGAAATTAGATTTACATCGGGCTTTTACAAGAAGGAAAAAAAACTGATAACACAAGAAACAGACGGACGGAATCTAATTTTTGATACGGATAAGTAGGTGATTATCGGATGATGTGAAAATAACTGGGCAGGCGGACGGACTGCATAATTTCCCTTTTGTTATGGATAGAATGATTAATCTTGTATTGACATCGAATGCTGGTGCTTTCTGGTAGTCCGGAGGTATTTTCGTGCGTGTTCAGTGGACACGGTGCAATTCCTTAAAGGCCTCGACACGCTGCCGACAGATGTGCTGTTTGGTGGTAAACCCGGGATTTTCTTGATTTGAGGCTCAGCCACGTCGGAAATAAGAATTTCGTTTCGTTTTGCTTACTCAAGAGGCGGTACGAATGTAAAAAGTTCAATTATTATGAACGGCAGGCTCCGTTCGCTTACTTGGAAAAATAAATGCAGGTATCCAATGGAGAAGGCCAATGGGCAACCCGGAATGAAATCCCGGCAAACTACCTTTAACTAGCACCCTTGTTTGTCGCAAATTACAATTTGTGGTGCTTATGCCTTTACAATAGAAAAAAAATTTTTAGCATGCAATTTATTTATCATGCGACAGCTTTATACAAATGTGTTTCGGTTAACGCCACGACCTTCTGATTGTAATAACCTTTCTTTCTCAAACACGTTTTTCTTTCTCCCTTTTTTTTTCTAAAGCAACTTGCCACGTCAGCTTTATCGTATCTTCCAGAAAAATATCATGTCATATACGTTTAGCGAGACTCGAAAAACTTAAAGCCTGCAGAGTCGTATTTTATTAACCCTAATAATGACCAATCTTATTACTAACGACTAACCGAATATGATTCTTTTAACAAACAAAACGTAAAAAAAAATATTGGAAAAAGGAATTTCCATGCTACAACTCTCAGCTACGGCCGCTATATTTTCTTCACTGCGTGCTGGACGTGGTCTATTCGGTCGAATATTATCCAATAATGAATGCTGGGTCTCAAGATGGGTGATGGTGTTGCGAAAAGTACGCTCAGTAGGCCGATTATGTTGACCATAAGTTGAGCGAAGTGCACGAAACACATTCTTCACAGAAGGTGAATTTTCGTAATAAAGTTGAACGATTTGTAAACGTTGTTCAGGCGTAAGTTTTTCCATGATGAAATTCCAAACAATACTAAACAAAGACACGACTCACACGTGATCGGTTAAAAAAAAGGCGTTTAAAAAAAGCATCTCTACTTGGATCACCCGTTATGTTTAGATTGTCTGAAATTCTTGTTACGGACTCAGTCCGTTTGCAGCTGCCCAACGAGAAACACGTTCTAAGTCATCATTCAATTTTCTACTGCAATCTTCGATTTTTTCTTTCTTGCTGCTACTATATGTACGTCATCGACATACATTCTTATATTGCAGTGAATTAAATATTTAGGTAGATCAGAAGCATAAATTGAGAAAAGGAGCGGACCAAGGATAGAACCCTGTGGAACACCTCTTACCACAGGAAGGAACGTTGATGCAATTTTATTAGTCTCTACGCATTGCGAACGATTTACTAGGTAAGACGTCATAAGTGCAACAGAAGTTGGTGAAAAGTGCATCATGTTCTTAAGCTTTTGTAGCTAAACTGTGTGGTCCACCGTATCGAATGCTTTTGAATGGTCTAACAGCACTAATATTACCACACGGCCGTCATCAATGTCTCTCCTTATATCTTCTGTTACATCAGCTAGAGATGTAATCGGCTGTGTTTGGCACGAAACCCAGATTGACGATCAGTAAGCAGGTTATTATCATTTATGTAGGACGTTATTTGACAATGAAGGAGCCGTTCAAATGCCTTCGACAGATATGGTAATATAGCTATGGGCCGATATTCAGTTGCTGACTTTGGTACAGGTAAGATCTTAGCTTGTTTCCATCGTTGGGGTGTGCGTGATATACGGCAAAATGAAGGGAAGTAGCATTTTTAGAAAAGTAGGGTGAATACCATCAATTCCTATTGCATTAGACTTTATAGATTGACAGCTCTTAAGTACATTGAACGGACTAACGCAGTCAAATGAAAAAGGATTTATGGGGCATAATTAGGGGTATAGTTGTCATAATATGAGTGATCAGCTTGAGGCATTAGAATATTAATAAAATTCTCGTTAATTTCATTAGGGCTTGAAATAAAATTTTCTTTTGTACCCTTCCTCTTTCCAACCCCAATTTCTCTAATAGTTTTCCATGTTTTTTTTTGCATCAATTGATGTTGAAAACTTTTCAGCATAGTATGTGGCCTTAGCTTTCCTTATGCTTTTATTGACAATTTTTCTGGTTGTGCGGTAAAGTTCATGAAGTGCGTTTGTTTTAAACCGCTTCCACGATTTTTATCACGATTTTCTATAAGTTTTTTAATTTCCGCTGTAAACCATGGTGTTTGTCGCTTACTTATTGTTTTTACTTTGATCGGAACAATAATATTATATAAAGCTGAGACATGATGTTCCAAGAAGGCCAGCTGATCATCTACCGATAACATAAAGTATATCGAGTTCCAATCGATTTGGCAACACGCTTCCTCCAAGTGAGTGAAATTTATGTTTTTTAAGTCTCTGAATTCTATTGTTTTGCTAGGAACTTCTAAAGGAAGGTCGTGTTTAGAAAAACCAGGTGCAGACAGTTGGTCATACATCAGTGTGTTTGCTTCATCAGAGACGAAGAATAAATCTATTAATGAGTTGGTTGTGGTAGTGAACACGCATATACCAACACACGTATATGCGTGTTCACGGGAGTAAGACCAAGAGATTTCATATATTCGACCATACTACAGTTTTCCAGCAGGCTTGAATTATAGTCCCCAGTTAATATAATATTATCATAAACAGGTATAAAATCTTCCGCCAACATTTCATAGAAATGCCCAAGGTCTATATAACGATTTGGTCTATAAACACTACCAATAATAATCTTGCCATGTTTAGCCAGTATTTTAACCATATTTGCAGTACCGTCTTTGGAAAATATTATATTATTACGCAACAAAGTCATACGGATCATTAAAGAAATACGTCCCAACAGCAACGCTCAATTGTACACGATTTATTTTAGGGTTTAATAAGAAAATAGTTGATCATATAAGTTAAGTTTAATTAAACATATGTTTAAATTAAAAATTAAATAATTCAAAAATAATAACTAATTGAAACGAAGCACAAATTAATAGAAACAATTGTATAAATATATGGAAAAAAATTAGGATTGCAGCAAGATAGTAATGTTAAAGTATACATCATTTGGCTAACGAAAAAGCTGGTTTAGTTGTTCAATAAATTCAATTAGTACTGGTTCCTCCGAATCAAACTTCCTTACGAATACGAGTCCACGTTCAGTAAATGTAGTTTTAATCTGGTTATTTTTTTAAGTTCAAGGCAGATTGTAGTATTTTGTGATTATAAGGCGTTAAATTTTCATTTACATATATCGGATCATCACAATCAAAACCAGCATGTTGTTGGCACAACGTAGTTTTATTTTCTCGTCTAAACTTAGCAATTGTTCTTAGAAGAAAGTTTTTTTCGTACGGAGAATGTAATTTAGCTACTATAAGTTCGTCACTAGGTGAGTACGGTTTATGTTCTCTATATATTTTTTTTAGTCTATATATATTTTCTAGTTGAGGTGTATCGATTTTAAAATTATCACATATAGAACTAAAAATGTCAATAAAATTTTCATTATCATTAGTAGGCCACTACCGAGTTCTCTTGTTTTAATATTTTTCGTTTTAAATAAATGTTTTATTTCAGCGCTCTCTGTTTCAAGTTTATTTACTCTACTTCTAATTACATTTAAATAACTTTTTATTTCATCAAATCTCTTATCGAGCTCACATAAGAGTTCGTTTTTATATTCCACAAATTTTGTTTGCATTATTGTTTGTATTTGTTCCGTTTATTTATTAAATCGCTTGTCCATTATTGTTATAAATTTAAGTGGTGATTCTGTATCAGTTAGTCTTGGTGTTTTTGTTACATTACCAAGAAGAGAGGATTGTAGAACATCTCTCATTCTCTTTTGCGCGGGAGTAGTAATATTGGGTAAAGTTGTTGTTGATATATTATTTTGATCAGGAATAGATGTTGCACTGTTTTGTTTTTTTGTATTCATTTTGCTGATATTAATTTGGTTTGTTTTGTTTGATTTTGTTTTGTATGTAGGCATTAGTTTATTCGTTTATTCAAATTGATTCTATTTAACTCTTAAAGAGATTGTCGTTTCTCGTTTGTTTTGATGTTAAAGTTCGTATTTATTTGGTATATTATTGTTTAATATAAGTTCAATAAATGTAAATTTAGCAATACTAATAAGTTTGTTTGTTTCAATTACTATATTGCTTCCTTTGTTTATATATTTATATGTGCAGATAACAAGAAATTGCAATTAATTAAGTTTTTATTATTTATTTCCACTTTAAATCGAAAAACATAAACTGTATAAAAATACTATGAGAACTAATTTTGCTAAAATTAAAACGAATGTTTTCGTTTTAAATAATTGACAGCAATTCCAAAAAAGGGCATAACGAAATAAGAAAAACCAAACCATATGATTTGATTAACGTACGTTACTATTTTTGTTTTATAAAATTGTCAAATATAATTATTAAAATTAGCAGATTCCAGCGCTCGAAATTCGAGTGCAATTTCTAGGCAGCTTTATTTTTCAACTTAGCCAATTCACAAACCAACACTTTTATGGTTTATTATTATTGTGAATGAAGATAACAAACTCATTAACAAACACATTAACAAATTTAAAAAAACACACATAGCATATGTATAATTTTATGTATGTGTTAGTAGCAACTTTAAATGCAATTTACTCAAAATAAAAGAAAAAATTTAAAAAACTGTAAATCTGCAAAACGGCTAAAAAGGAATACCTTTCAAATAATATACATTTGGGCAAAATCGGGATAAAACGGTAGAACAAAACATCGTTCACAAGAAATCGCCTAGCCTATTAATATTATAGATGAGTTCATTTTCTGTACCATATAGTGAATTGTATAAGGTACTTATTAATTGCGGTAATAATGTTGATTTTTTAACCGATTTTATAAAAGCAAAAATCTCGGTGCTTACGATTAAGGAAATCGAAATAGTGAGAATAGCAATTCAGAAGCGATTTCTTAGTCACTTTTATAAACGCTGGGCGGAATCGCACTAAAAAAATACGTATTTCTTAAGGAAAAATGATGCTTGGCTAAAAAGTATAACAAATTTGTTTAGACATATTTGAAGTATCACTTGCTGATGATCAACCTAGATGTTCAAGGAAAAAAAGGAAGGCCAGTTAAAGATTTCGATGATTGCAAAGACCGTAGTAAAAGGTACAAGGCTGCTGATTTAGCGTCCCAGTATACACAACAGCAAGGATCTGGTACTTCGAACGATGGAAATACCTCAAGGCGTTTTTTTTTCAACCCTGCATTTGTTGCTGTTATAACAGGTGTTAATGAAGAACTTATAGATCGCTTCCGAATTGTTCTTCAAATAATAACATATGGCCAGGAAATTGATACTGTGAAGTTTCAAGAATTTCAGTGGTATACGGCTGATCTATTTGTTAAAAAATATAACTGGTACTTCATGCCTGTTAATGTTCATAAAATACTAATACATGGAAATGACATAATTGATGCAGAAGTACTCCCTATTGGTATGCTCTCCGAGGAAGCGGAAGAAGCACGTAATAAAGATTACAGGAAGTATAGATTAATATTTTCTAGAAAGTGCAATAGAATTACAACAAATACTGATGTTTTCCACCGTTTGCTTGCATCATGTGATCCATACATAAGGACTATAAGACATCAACCTAAAAAACAGCTTTTAGAGCTATATAGATGATATAGTTAAAGAAATGATAGTTGATGAATAAAATGTTTGATTATTTTGTATTCAGCTTGTTTATACTTATATACGAATATTTTTATACTTTATTTTTATTCTTGCTTACAAGCGGATATTTGCAAAAACATTTCTTAGAAGCAAAGAACATTGAAGCAAATGAAGATTTTTTTAGATTTAGAATGTACTTTAGAATAAGGTTACTAAATGCTGAAATTACTCAAAATATCAATAGACGAAAGAGAAAATTTAATAAAATAACAACGTAGTAACCTTAAAAATTGGATCAAATATTGTTAGACCATTCTTATTTAGTGAATATATTTATTTTATATTCACTAAATAAATATTAACAAATTTATAAAAAATAAACAAATAATTTGAAGAGAAAAATAATAAATTGTTCCACTGTTATGCCTGAGGTCAGAGCGCCTACATGCCCAGAAAATTTTAACATTGGCTGCGTTATTGCGTAATCCTTAGTTTTATCATTCTTGCTTTTTCTATTCATATATGAATATACTATGTAGTTGTGTTCCTTGTTGTTGTTGGTAATTATTATTGTATTTGATTGGGTTGGTGACCAATAGTAACTCGCACATTCACAAAATAAACCATTTATCTGGGTAAAATAAGGAAAATATTGTTTGTCAGGTTGGTATTTAAAATTGGGTAAAACGGGCGTCATTGGGCCTAGAATGGCCTATATATGGAGACACCTCAAAAAAAATTATAAAAATTCAGCGCGTTTATTGTAATGTAATTGTTTATCAAATTGTTTACTTCTTAAAATATTTTGTTTATAATTGTTATAAATAGTGCAATAAGTCCAGAATTTAATTTAAACGTATAACCCAGGTGGCAATAACACGTGGAGTATAATGGTACATATTGTAGATATTATAATGTCTAATAATAACTAATTGAAATATTAGGACCTATTGAACCAATTTTGATGATTTTAAACAGCAACCTGCTGAGGATTTATGGAATCATTTTCAATAAATACACAGACGATCATCGCTATATCAACTCCGCTTGTTATGAGGATCAAGAATATATGTATGTATCACAGTGGTGTGGGAGGTATAAAAACAGGATATAAATTACGTGTTTTTAATTAAAATACGTTGCCTGTTGGGAAATGACTGCTGCAGATTTTTAGTTATTTAATATGTTGTTTCTTTCAATTGTTATGATTACTTAAAATACCAAGAAATTATAAAATAAGTAATTTGACCCTATGCAGAGCTTTTGCAATATTTGCATATCCTCAGCAGTTTGGTACAATAACAAATTCCAAGTAAATGCTAGTTAAACCATACACGTAGTCAATTTAAATTCAGTTAAATCTTCCCCTCTTAAATGCCAACGTCCATGTTGGAAGGGTAGTTGTTACGACCGTCTTCATTAAAAAAGTAACTTTTCTTAAAAAATAGTTCCTTTCCTCAAAGAAGTAACTTTTCTTAAAAAAAAATCATGTGAGTCCGATCACAGGGGAGATGTGTAAACCTCCAGTAATTAATGATTTTTTATGGCACTTTTTTAAAATCATACGGAAAACATCATCTATGTGTCACTTATAGCAACCAACTGCAGGGACTCTGCTAATATAAAAATATTTATTATTTATTATTTTTCGTTTTCCATTTTCCATTTTTAATTTTTCAATTTTTATTTTTAATTTTTTCATTTTTCGTTTTTCATTTTTATTTCTCATTTTTCATTTTTTATTTTTCAGTTTTCATTTTTTATTTTTCTTTTTTCATTTTATATTTTTCATTTTTCATTATTTATTTTTCATTTTTCATTTTTTATTTTTTATTTTTAATTTTTCATTTTGTATTTTTCATTTTTTATTTTTCATATTTCATTTTTAATTTTTCGTTTTTCATTATGCATTTTTCATTTTTTATTTTCCATTTTTTATTTTTCATTTTTCGTTTTTCATTTTAAATTTTTCATTTTTTATTTTTAATTTTTTAATTTTTAATTTTTCATTTTTTATTTTTCATTTTTCGTTTTTCATTTTTAATTTTTTATTTTTAAATTTTCATTTTTCATTTTTTATTCTTTATTTGTCATTTTTAATTTTCCTTTTTCCATTTTTCATTTTCAAACAGTTTGTTACATTAAATAGCTCGCCATAATCCATTGCAAAGTTAATGGTTGTGTAGGGTGGCTATACGCATTAAATCGTGCTAATTGGAGATGGCTGTATAGTTTCTTTTAACTGGCCAAATAATTCTTCATTGCGGCCGTATAGGTCGGATGGAGTAACGAAATAATAACAAAAAAAAAGCTCCCTCAATTTTTTTCGTTAAAATATTGCCATATTTGGAAAATATTTTTTTTACATATTAAGAGGAAGTTTGCACTATTTACACAATACATTTCAAAATCTAACCCAGTGATGCCAACTTTTGATTGTAAATTAAATTATGTTAATAAAATATTTTTTAATTTATTGACTGTAAATTCTACTACCTGGGAATTATTATATAACTTAAATTTTTTGGGTTTTACTTTGCCTACCATGAAGTCAAATTTTGAAGTCATCATGAACACTGGTTCAAATTAGGGATGCCAAATGCAAAAAACCAAATGTCCCAAAACTTTTAAATAAAATAATTTGTTATCTTTATTTTTTGAAAAACTTCAAATTTTCATCAAAAAAATTGTGAAAAATAAATATCATTTGAGTTTTCTAAACTTCATTGAATTTAAATGAAAGTTTTCTTATCCTGAAATGCTATTAATGTCTCCTGAAAATGCTATTAATGTCTCCACCCCAGTGTGCAGAGGGTATATATAAGTTTGTCATTCCGTTTGTAATAATTAGAAAAAAAAAATTTGGACCCCATAAAATATATATATTTGTGAGCCTTATACACTCCATATAGCGTCTGTGGAAAACACAATGCCGTCTTCAATCGGGCAGCTAGGGTGCTCGTTTGGCATAAAAAATGATTCATTAACATCCTGAGAACTTTGCTATTTAAAATCGTCCAAATCGGTTGAGTAGGTCCCGAGAATTGAATGAAGAAGTAAAAAAAAGTCTTGAAAAAATATGATTTGGTCTATGTTGTTCTTGTCACGATCACGACCTCAATAGGATAACTGGGGCGCTCGTTTTTAGTGAAAATGATTGACTAACATCATGAGAAGGTGTCTGTTTGAAAAATCATGAAAATCGGTTTAATAGGTCCCGAAAAATCACTGAAGAAGTAAAAAAAAAATTGAAAAATATATGTTTCTGTATTGTTCTTGTTGTTATTCTAAAGGTTGTATTGTTGTCATAGCTGGACTTATTGTTTTGTGGTCGTTGTGGTAATAATATAATAAAAACTAACCCTTTGTACATTTTTTTTTATCAACTCTGGTAGAAAAATTTTAAAGTTTCCATTGTTTTGGCATCACTAAAAAGATTTGTTAGATAGTTTCCGTCATCGCCACGAGCCTGCCTGCAAAGATTCAGATCGATTGGATCACGGGAAAGGGGTTAAAAATCGATCAAAAATTTTGTCGACAAGCAGACAAGCAGACACAACGAGTTAATATAAAGGGAGCAAAAATTCACACACATCTAAAGCAAATAATGCTAGACTACCTAGTTGTTAATAAAAAAATAAACAATGTAAGTTTACCAAAAGAAAAAATTTATGTATTAATTTATTTAAAGAAACACAACAATAACTTTTGATGTTGTATTTTATATTTTATAATAAAATAATATACATGTATATTCTATATATGTACATACATGTGTTCATACAGTGAGTCAACTCAAAATTTTTCAATTTTCACTTTTTGCAAGAAAACGATACACAGTGTTCATATATATCCACTGTAAAAATCTTACATCGGTTTTTCTAGTCTTTCGCAAAAAAATACAGTTGTAATCCTATTTGAGCTATCCTATTTTTGTTAGCTTCCTTGGAATCCACTAAAAAGACATATTTTGAGTTGCACCTAAAACACTTGTCATTTTTGATGATCACTGAAAAAATCGCAAAAACAACTACTGTTGTATACTTATTATCCGCAATTCTTTACAATGAAACAACTGTTTTTAAATTTTATAGTAAATATTAAAAAACCGTTTTTTGCCTCTACAGAAAATTTGTAAATTTTGAGTTGACTCTCTTTAGAGGTACAGGTGCGATATGTATATTCATAATAAGCGCATGTTAGAAATTAATCGCTATATTATTTTATTTAAAGAAAATTCTACAATATGTATTTTGTTTTAGGGAAACTACATTTCTTTTGTGTTAACAAACAGAGTGACAATTCATTTTGCTCATTGTTGCTATGCCACAGTAGATGGCGCCACAATTTTTGTTCTAATTAGCTTTGCAATTGTTATATCTATTTTAACATGAATGTCAACATTTTCAATTAGACATCAAACACAACAATGTTAAGAGTATACACAGGGCTGGTCTTTTATTTCATACGTTTTTCCATTATTCTTGTACAAATATGACCATAAGTTGGCATATTAACTTTTTGTTTTGTTTACAAAATAGAGTTACAGATTTCATCAATGAGTTTTTTGCTTTCAAAACAGTTATACACAGTTATATAAAATTAATATTTATTTATTATCACATATAAGTTTTAAGAATTAAATTGATTATAATTACTAAAGCATTACTATTGACATAAATACAAAATTGCACCTTAAAATTTTCCATTCCAAAGAATTGATATTCTAAAAATTGGAATTCAGATTTCCAATTATAAATTAGAAAATATCAATTGAATTTCAGAAAATCATATTAAAATTTTTAAAGTTTTTAAAAAAAATTTAAACAAATAACCATTAAAAAATATCTTTTCTTAAATAAGTAAATTTTCTTAAAAAAATATTTTTTAAAGAACTTTTTTAAAAAAGTACTTTTTATAATGATAACTTTCTTTTTAAAGTAAATTTTCTTAGAAAGTTACCTTTTCTCAAACAAGGATTTTTTTATATAAAATAACTTTTTTTAAATAAATTTTTTTTAAAAAAGTAAATTCTTTTAAAGTACTTTAAAAAAAAGCACATTTTCCTGGTATATGGCAAACCAAAAATTGCCAAGATTTTTAGAAACTTTTATTTTGAAATAGCGCATAATTTTTAGCTCCCAAAACATTAAAAAAGTATTATTCCTTATTTTGACTATTGGTATTCCATTGTAACGCATTGAACAATAAATTGCGACCCCATAAAGTATTTGGATTCTTAATCCCTATAACAACTCTAGTCCATATAATGTCCGTACATGCGTCGGTCTATCTGTCGTTACTACGAGCAGGTATTTGAAATGGGTAAAATCGGGCATCACTGTATCAAGATATGGTTTAAATATGGATATACCTCCAAAAATGCTAAAAAAAAAAAACAGTGTATTTGCTGAAATAATTTAGTAGTAAGTTTAACAAATTGTTTACTTTTTCAAATATTTTGTTTATATATATTATCAATACTCAAACCTAGGTGGAGGGTATCAAAAATTCGGCACAGCCGAATTTAACACTCTTTCTTGTTTTAATTTCAGTTGATTTTTTAAATGTAAGCATATTTGGTGTTTCTGAATTTCAATATGTGTTTAAAGAATAAAATTTATATTTTAAAAATTCAATTGATGTCTTCTATATTTCAAGTTATTATTTCCGACGTTTTAATAATGATTTTCTGAAATTCAATTAATATTTTCTAATTTATAATCTGAATTCCAGTTTTTAGAATTGATATTTTCTTAAATTTTAATGGAAAATTTAAAAGGTGCAATTTTGTATTTATGTGAATAGTAATGCTTTAGTAATTTTAAACAATTTTTAAATATTATATGTAATCGCAATCAGAGATTTTGTAGGTAAAGCAGAATAATAATTTTATATAGCTATTTAGAACTGTTTTGAAAGCAAAAAACTCATTGCTTCTTCTTTACTCAGCGCTGTGTATACTTTTAACATTGTTGTGTTTGATATCTAATTGAAAATGTTGACATTCATGTTAAAAGAGAAATAACTATTGCAAAGCTAATTAGAACAAAAATTGTGGCGCCATATACTGTGGCATAGTCACACTGAGCGAAATGAAGTGACACTCTGTTTATTAATGCAAAAGAAATGTATTTTCCCTAAATCAAAATATTGCAGGATTTTATATAAACAAAATAATATACCAATTTATTTCTAACATGCGGTTATTATGGATATGCATATATAGAACATATGTATATTAATTTATTATTTAATATACATATGTATGTATGTATATGTAAATATTACACACAAAAAATACAACACCAAAATACTACAAAGTCAACATCAATGTATTTTATATTACTTATTTTAGCTAATAAATAAATATTACTTTTTTTAATAATAAACAAAAACCATACGTTTTTCCATAATTATTTTACAAACATGACCATAAGTTTGGCATATTAACTTTTTGTTGTGTTTACAAAATAGAGTTACCGAGTTCATCATATAAGTTATTTCCTTTTTATCTTTCATAAATGAAACATGATGTGTTTTGTGTGATTGTTACTAATCAACTGCTTTCTTTATTGAATTGTTTTTCTTATTTAAACTTAAAACTATGGAATACAATAATTAATGCCCATTTGACAACATTGGGTCTTTCTCAATAGTTTATTGCCCACTTGACAATTTTTGGGACTTTTTGTTAAAAATAATAAGTTAAACATTTTATCGTCTGCATTAATGACCTAGTTTACCAATCGAAAGAACAGAGTACTGTTGCGACACATAATGCAATATGAGACGCAACAATTATTGTTTACATTGAATTTTGTTCTTTCGCCCACAAAGCATATTATCGATTGGCTTGTGACAAAATATTCTATAGCTGCGACACACAATGCAATTTGAGCCACAACATAATTTATTGAACTTAAACAAATTGATTAACAAAGCGAACACAGCAAACATGAGAAATTAAAGAGAATGGGAGGGAGTATTTAGAATTAACTAAACAAAATGTTTTGTTTGTTAACTCTTCCCCACTAAAATTTTGATTGTCCTCAATCAAAAATAGGGTATTTGAGAGATCCTTGATATAGGGTACCCTCTCGGCTCGTTTTCATTCAAGGTAATATTCTGCGGTGGTAATGGAGTATTGATATTAATTATTCCTGAGCATTTAGAGCCACTTCTATTACACATTTTTTTCAGACAGACAGATAACATTAAGATGATTATGAGAACCACTAGTACGTAAGTGATAGTGTCACCCAATCTACTTTCCACATTCAGAAGTTCTATTGCTTCAGTATTGTTCACATGCATTTCTTTGATTAGTTCCAAGGTGAGAATTTCTTCCACGTGTGTGTTTCCCATGACTGGTTGCACTACGGCTGGGAGAATGTTAGAAAAATTAATTTCAGAATATGAAAAAGCTTTATCACCGATTGATACAGTTTCATTATGGAATTTAATGATGAAAGTGCCATTTAAATCATATGGCTCTTGACCTATCAGAATCGTACCGTTAAATTGGTTCAGTAAAAGTGTTCCAGGGAATATTTCCTGTATTGTGGGTATATGGAAGTTACTTGTCAAGGTACAATTAGAGGGTTTGCTGTGGATTAAATTGGGGAGGCATTCAGATCCGCTGATGTCCTCAATACTGTCCTCTTTGCATATTGTCAATCTGTTGTAGTTCTTACAATCATTTTTTATTCCAAACATCTTTTCATTACAATTCAAAATTTCATTAAAAATAATTTTAGTAGCAGTTCTATTAATTTTCACAGGTTTTATAAGTAGCTTATTGCACAATATATCATTTGTTGTAGGAATGCTGACAATATAAATTAAGGAACTATTGTTAGTAGCTATTTTTATTTCACTAAATTCCAGTATCTCTTCTATGTTGAGGTATGGAATTTTATTATTTTCGAACAATTTCCTAATGGTTTCTATTTCATCATGAGACAGAATAAACGAATTAATTACACCTACTTTGGCCCAATGGATGGCATATTGTAGATTAATTATTTCTTCCTTTATTATTTCCAGTTTGTATTTCAATTCGGTAATATCTAAATTCCGGAAGGTCTGTACATCTTCTTGCACGACTTTTATTACCTGGTTCATTTTTGAGGTCAATTCGTTGATTCTGTCTAAAGATAATTTGTTTATTATAACCTGTTTATTGTTATTTTTTAATATATTATTTGTTTTTTGTGTTATTATTTCAAAGTCGTCATGGTCAGGATTACCTGCTATCCATTTCCATGCCGAACCTATGAAATTTAGGGATCGTTTTGATCTTGGTTTCAATTGGTTTAGCTTCTCTTGTAATTCGGATATTTCATGGATTAAAAAGGGATGTAAGGGATGGGATGTAACCACTTTTGAAATCACTGTTGCCTTCATATCGTCAATAAACATCTGGTAATCGTTTAAGTCCACATCATGTATCAATCTTACAGACCCCATTTGGAGTTTTGCCACACCTGTATCAATTGCTACAATTCGCGAATTAGTATAGTCCAAGATCTTTACCTCAGGTCGGACTAAGGGCAACAAAATTATACTAAAAAAAAATAAAAAGAAAAAGTTCTTTAACCAAAATTTGAATTCATTCAGTTACGAATGTTGTTTTTGTGAACAATTCTTCCGTTTTCTGTCACCACCGTTGTATGTCGATTTTCCTTGACTATCTCCTGCTTATAGTTCTTACTGAGCTTTGTTCCCAACCTTTTATTCTGTTTGACAAAAATCACTTCTCCTATTTTATAATCCCTGGCGACTTTTCTACCGCGATTATGATATTCCAAGTCCGATAGTTGTCGGTTCTTAAAATCTTCTATCAACTTGATCCTGTCTTTTTCCCGTTCTTCAGGGTCTCTTGATGACCGTTTACCAAAAAATACATCGTACGGTTTTCTTCCTAAGGTCGAATGAACAGTGTTGTTATACTCGTAAGTAGATTTATCCAAAAGTTCGGACAAGTTATTATGAATTCCTTTCGATTTTATACATCGCATGATCTCGGAAAGAGTAGAATGAAACCTTTCCATCTGTCCGTTAACCGTACTGGCGTATGGTGGAATTCGGAAAACCTTTACGTTAAATTGATTTTCCAACATGAATATGATGGCCTTTGAATTAAATGACTTTTCATTATCCATCACGACAATTTCTGGCATACCAAAGTTCAAAAGTATTTCTCTAAGTGGTTGTTTGATGTCTTCCGTCGCTCTTGAATTAAGTTTTTTTGTCTGAGCATATTTTGTCAACTTATCGATTGCTGTCAGAATAGAAGTACCTTCCGTAATATAAATATCGATGTGTATTATTTGACCAGGATATTGTGGGATAGGGGTTTCTTGCAGAGAAATATTGTTAGGGTGTCTTTCATATTTGTTCTCCTTACAAACCTTGCATGATGTTACTATTTTTTTTATTTTTGCATTCATCTGTGGGAAATAACATCTCTCGAGTAATTGAGCTTTATTTTCATTGGCATTTCTGTGAGCTCTGTTATGTTCATTTATAATTTCTATTTCCTGATCTGATTCGTTAAGAATGTCGGCTACCATGTTTCTTGTGTAAAGGAATTTGTATTTGCAAAAATTATCGGAATACACTTCTTGTGCTTTTCCCAATATCTCGTCGGTTGTTTTCACACAATTCGTTACTGATGGGTTTAGGTATTTAGTGAATATTTCGTTTAGTCTTTTCTTGGAGAGGTCTGGTTCTGATATGATATGTCTGTGGTATGTTGGAAACACAATTTGAAATTCATATGATTGAGTTTCATTCTGTTCTATAAACAGTTCATTTTTAAAAGCATTTATTGGAGCATTTGTATGTTGGATAAGGTTTCGAGGTAGGCTATGGTCACTATGTTGCGTGGCGTCTGTCGAGATGATCTCAAATATTTGCTGTGGAGGTCTAGAGAGTGCGTCCGCCACAGCATTAGTATTACCAGGTTTGTACGATAATTCGTAATTATACTCCTCCAATATTGCTTTCCATCGCCTAAGTTTGCTATTAGTATTTCCGTTGCTCAGAGCGTGTGTCAACGGTTGGTGATCTGTAAAAATTTTTATCTTTGCTGCTCCGTAAAGGTAGTTTCTCAAACTCTTAAGGGCCCAAACAATCGCTAACATTTCTTTTTCGTTTGCAGCGTAATGTTCTTCGGCTTTGTTGAGAGTTCTTGAAATAAATGTTATGGGCCTACCATCTTGTTCCAATACAGCTCCGATCGCATAGTTGGAAGCATCTGTTGTCAGTCGGAATTCTTTTTCGAAATTAGGGTAGGATAACATAACATCTGCTGATGTCAATGTTCTTTTGATTTTATTCAGTGCCTCTATGGCGTTGTCATCTAGTGATATATTTATCTTTTTTGAAACATTTTTGGACATTCGTCCCTCTTCCCCTCTCAAAAGAGCCGTTAGAGGTTTTGCCAGTTTGGCGTAATCCTTGATGAAACGGCGATAAAAGCCTGCCATGCCAAGGAATGATCGGAGGTCCTTAAGCGTTTTTGGGGTCGGAAAGTTGTTTATCGTTTCTACTTTTTTAGGGTTAGCCTGTATTCCGGTTGTGGATATTAAGAACCCTAAGAATTCTACTTCCGTCTTCAAAAACTCACATTTATCAAGCTGAACCTTCATGTTGGCTATCTCTAAGGTGTGGAATACCTGCTCGATGTTTTCCAGATGTGATTTCTCATCTCTGCCGAATATTATGATATCGTCTATATAAATATAGCAGATTTTGCCGATGTGTTCCCGCAGAATATCATCAAGGGCTCTCTGAAATATTGAGGGTGCGTTTCTCAATCCGAACGGAAGCCTCGTAAATTCGTATTTGCCGTTGTTGATCGAGAATGCAGTTTTTTCCATATCTTTTTCTCTCAGAGGAATCTGATGAAACCCACTTTTCAGATCCAGAACGGAGAAATATCTATTTTCTCCTAGCTGAGAAAGCACCTCATTTATTTCTGGTATAGGGTATCGGTCGGCGATTGTGACCGCATTTAATTTCCTATAATCGATAACTACTCTGTATTTTTTCCTACCTGAAGCATCCATTTTTTTGGGGACAACCCATACTGGTGAATTGTAAGGTGACTTTGAAGGTCTTATAACACCCTGATCCAACAATTCTTTAATCTGAGCTTCTACTTCGTCCTTCAAATTCATAGGATATGGATAACATCTAGAATATATAGGGTTATCGGTGGTGGTTCTAATTTCACCTTTTACTGATGTCGTGTAGGTAAGACTTTCGTTTGGTTCTGAGAATAAATTGGGATGTTTTGCTATTATGTTTCCGATTTTTGTTTCTTGTTCTATTGTCATGTGTTGTGTCCTTATTTGTATTGAATTAACAGATTGGGAAATTTTCTGTTTCAATTTTATTTTGATATGGTCCTTAACGATCATATAACTTCCTGCTGCGTGAATAATTGCTGACAGTTCTTTAAGGCTGTCATTACCCAATATCGCATGAAATGATTTCAACGAAGGCAATAAGAAAAATTTAATATCTGAGCCGAAGAGATTTATAAAGGTGTGGTGAGTTACGGAGGTTTTGCCTCCAATGGAGTTAGCATAGAAATTGACCTCGTTGGGTATTGCTTTTTTTATTAAGGAATTTTGTACATAATTTTTGTTCGATCCTGTGTCGACAAGTATTCTAAGTATTTCTCCGGAGCTCGTCTTAGCTTCGAAATATGGCAAAGACGAGTTCGCTAATCTAAAAAATGAATGTCAGTGAAGTCATGGTCCTCGATGAAGGTTTTTTCATTATGTTCGTCGTTCTGACCGTCAAGATATTCTTGCATTTCCTGAAGATCTTCTTCAGTGCCGCTAGCTAGTACATGATTGTTATACGATTCGAAATCGTCTTCGCTGTAAAGGTTAACATTTTGACCATCCGTTTCCCAGTTATCGGTGTTTATATGAAAGTTTCTTTGAAACTTTTGGGGTTGTTGGTATGTATTGTCTGGTGGCCTTTTTCCTGCGAAATCGTTATTTGGTCGTGGTCTATTCATGTAATTGATCGTTCGGGTTTGCATTGAGCGGTCTATGTCCATAGGTTCTGGTCTTGGTAATGGTTTTGGGGCAACTGGTCTCTGTGGTGGAGTATTAGAACTGAAATTTCTGGGTTGGTTAAATGAATTTGATGGCATAAATTGTCGTTGCTGTCTGTTAAAATTTTGATTGGGAGTATATTGTTGTTGTGGTTGTCTGTAGAAATTTTGGGATGTTGAAGGCATGTGTGCGAGGTGTGGGTAGAATTGAGGTCTTGTAAAGGTTGATTGTGGGAATAGTGGTTTGTAACTTTTCGGAGGTAAAGGTTGTTGGATTTTGGTAACCTTATGGGTATAGGCATGTTGAGCTCTATAGTTTTGGTTTTCCAGTTTGAGGCATAAGTGCAATGCCTGTGGAAGATCCGCTGGTTCTCGAATTCCCAACAAACGTGGCAGGTCTCCTTTGAGTCCACGGACGAAGGTGTCTAGTGCTTTATCTCGGTATGTCTGGGTTAAAAGGTCCATAGCTTCTCTGCCAATGTCCATACAGGCGAGTTTGTTCATTATAAGTGAAAGATGAGTATAGACCTGTTGGTAAAATTCTTGGATTGTGGTGTTTCCCTGAATCAAGGTTGTCATTTGATACTCCAATGTTCCAAGGTCTCGTTTATCTGCGTAATGCAGAGTAAGGCATTTTGATATGCAAGTCCAATTAAGGGGAGTATTGTACGATTCTAAAGCGGCGTCTGCTGGGCCTATGATCTTATTTCTTACTACGTTGAGGATTCCGTAGTATTTTGGTGTCCCTCTGCTTGATTCGTACAATTTAAGTACACGTTCCACACTTTTCCTCCACGAGCTAAATTCGGAAGGATTGCCTGAAAATTCCCTCAGACATCGTACCACATCCGGTACCTTGTCTAGGTCAGTCAAATTCTCCATATACCTATCCTCTATAACTTGGTCTATACCTGTCATAGATGCGCCGGGATTTAAGAGTTCCCTAACCAGGCTATCACATTGTTCTCTACATAACCTAGTCACTATGTCTGTTACAGTGGCTTCTAGTTGTGGATTTATGTTAGGGGGATTTATTTCGGGATTGCGAACTAGGACTGGGGGTCTAATCAGATTATTTGGGTTGGCCATATCCAAGTATTAATTTCCCCTTTAATTTTGTTAGCTTATAAAAAAAAATTTAATGTCTTTTTTCCTTTTTAAGAAAAAGTATTGAAAAAAAAATTTTATTTTTAAACTTAAACACAGAATTTTTAATGTCTTATTGTCAAAAAAAAATTCTTCTTAAAATATATTTTAATTCCAAAAAAAAATTTGTTTTGTTATTTTCTTAAATGTATTTTTGAAAAGAATCCAAAATTTATTCTTAAATTTAAATATAGAAAATCCTTCTTTTTTTTTTTTCTTTTTTTTGCTTCTTAAAATGTTTAAATTGAGCGCAATATATATTTTTGGATGCTTACAGCTATTTGTTTGACTTACTTTAGAATAGTCAATAAATACTTCATTGTTGAATTTTGTGTCGATGTTGGTGATGGTGTTGATTCGTAATTTGTATCCTCTTTGCTGCCCAGACAAAATCGTTGCCTGGTGACAATGTTGTTTTCCACTTCAAGTTGAGTTTGTAATTAATTGAAATATTATTTTTCAACAATTTATTGGGATTATAATTTATTAGTTTTGACAATTTCGTATACAAATTGGGGTTCTTCTTTTATTTAAAAAAAAATTATTGTAATTATAATTTGACAGTTTCGTGTAAATTAGAGTTCTTCTTTTATTTAAAAATTTATTGGAATTATAGTTTTTGATAGTCTCGTATAAATTAGAGTTTTTATTTAAAATTTATTAGTTTCGTGTAAATTAGAGTTCTTCTTTTATTTAAAAATTTATTGGAATTATAGTTTTTTTTTTGTTTTGATAGTTTCGTATAAATTAAAGTTTTTAAAAAAATTTTTGTAGAGTTTTTTAATTTTGAACTTCTTTAGGGTTTTAAATTTTATTAAATTAATTCTGCACTTCTTTAGGGTTTTAAATTAATTCCGCACTTCTTTAGGGCTTTTAAATTTTATTAAATTAATTCTGCACTTCTTTTAGGGCTTTTAATTAATTCTGCACTTCTTTAGGGCTTTTAATTTAAATTAAATCTGCACTTCTTTAGGGTTTTAAATTAATTCTGCACTTCTTTAGGGCTTTTAAATTTTATTAAATTAAATCTGCACTTCTTTAGGGCTTTTTAGATTTTATTAAATTAATTTTTCACTTCTTTAGGGTTTTTAAATTAATTAGAACACTTTTTATCCTATGCACTACTTTAGGGCTTTTAAAGGATTAAGTTTTATAAAAACACTTTTACTACCATAATCCTATGCACTACTTTAGGGCTTTTAAAGGATTAGGTAATCTGTCAGTTTTTTTTGTTGGGCGCCAGTTATTTCCTTTTTATCTTTCATAAATGAAACATGATGTGTTTTGTGTGATTGTTACTAATCAACTGCTTTCTTTATTGAATTGTTTTTCTTATTTAAACTTAAAACTATGGAATACAATAATTAATGCCCATTTGACAACATTGGGTCTTTCTCAATAGTTTATTGCCCACTTGACAATTTTTGGGACTTTTTGTTAAAAATAATAAGTTAAACATTTTATCGTCTGCATTAATGACCTAGTTTACCAATCGAAAGAACAGAGTACTGTTGCGACACATAATGCAATATGAGACGCAACAATTATTGTTTACATTGAATTTTGTTCTTTCGCCCACAAAGCATATTATCGATTGGCTTGTGACAAAATATTCTATAGCTGCGACACACAATGCAATTTGAGCCACAACATAATTTATTGAACTTAAACAAATTGATTAACAAAGCGAACACAGCAAACATGAGAAATTAAAGAGAATGGGAGGGAGTATTTAGAATTAACTAAACAAAATGTTTTGTTTGTTAACTTATATGCAAATTAATTATATCACTAAAAATATATTTAAAAAATTAAATTTTTTTCACTTTAATAAAACACTTAATGTTTCTATTTTTAAATCCAAACTTGAACTAACTGTTCTTTATTTAATGTTCTAACTTTTATATATTTTACAAAAGTGGTAACTTAAAATAATTTGTTAGAGTACTAAAAATAAAGAGTAAAGTAAGCTTAAAGTATTAACGAGCTTAAAGTATTTTGTGAGAATAATTAAAGCTAGAACGGATTTGAAAATAAAGAGTTAGCTTAAATATTAAGAGAAATAATTGTATAAAAATAAAGAGTAATAATTATTGTGGGAATCAATTTGATTTACTTTAGTAAAAGTGTTGATGTCAGCATTAACATTTTTCGCGTGCAACGATTTCCTGAGTTCCATGGAAATCGTCTGTTGCAGGTGTCACACTTTGCAATAGTGGATTTGTGGGAATGAAGATAATGCAATTTTGTACGATAGCTGATTTTGCAAAATTCGTGGGAATGATAAAAGTACAATTTTTGTACGATAGCGGAAATTGGTGTTGTGAAATCTGTGGGAACATTTGAAATAACATTTCTTGTATTCCACGAATTATATGAAGGTTGCTATTTTATTCAGCGCGTGTAGAATGGGTTGCGCGTGCGACTTAGGAATTTTTTATATTAAAGGATGGTATGCCATATTTTAACTCCTCCCCCTGTAAGATCAATCGTCCCGATTGCTAAAATGTTGGAAGATCATTTACACTACAGAATCGTCTTGTCGATTCGTGTGAAGAGGGTTCTTCGTTAATAGAAACCCTTGGTCTGACTTCTTCATTGACCATGGTTATTACGTTAATGTCCGAATTGGACTTAATTCTACGTTTATAGATCATTAGGCAAACTGTAATAGTCAATGCAATAAATAAAATGATATTGGTTGAAAACATTAAATTCCCCTTAGTGGATATGGAGTTTATTTCGTCGATATTATTAATTTGTAAGTTTTTCACCATTTCCAACTTCTTCAACTAATGATTTATTAGATGATAGCTGTAGCACAGCTGGAAGTGGTTTCAAAGTTGATAATTCCTTTGAAATAAATGTTCGATTTCCGATAGTAATTGTTTCATTGTGAAACAGAATCAAATATGTTCCGGACAACTGATATGTTTTATTTTCAGATATTTCTACAATCCCATAAAGTTGATTCAGAAGGATAGTTCCTTGATATAATTCTTGTACAGAAGGTACGTGCTGATTATTTATATGAGTGCAATTGTGATTTTTGCTTTTCAAAAGTGATGGTATACAATTTGTTTCACTTATATCTATTAAATTTTCAGTTTTGCAAATACATAATTCATTGAATTGAGAACAATCATTTTTAATTTCAAAAATTCTATTCTTACATCTAATAACATTTTCCGAATTAATTTTTATAATAGTTTTATTTTGTTTTATGGGCTTAATTAATAATTTTTCACAATCTGTCCGATCGATGGTTGGCAAGTTAATTATATAAACCAATGATGAATGATCCGTAGCTATTTTGACTGTAGCAAATCCTAATGCTTCCTCCAAATTGCTATATGGGAAGCCCTCACGGTCCAAAAATTCCCTAGGTTCATTTATTTCCTTCTCCGAAAGTATAAAAGAATTTATTACACCCATTTTTTCCCATTGTAAAGCATATTCCATATTCATTACTTCAGTTTTTACGATATTTATCTTAGTCCTAATGGAATCTTCTATTGTCTTTCGGGCTTCTCCCAAAGATTGAATTGTTTTCAACATTTTATTCATGGTGTTGGTGAGTAGGTCAATTCTACCCATAATATCCCCATTAATTATTTTCTGTCGTTCATTATTCGTTAGTAGTCCGTTTATTTTGTTCACCACAATATTATGGTCCTCGTGATCCGGTGAACCAGCTATCCATTTCCAAACCGTTCCTATAGTGTCAATTGATCGTTTAGTTCTCGGTCTCATTCGTTTTAACTGGTTTTTAAGTTGGTCGATGTCGTGAAGTAGAAATGGTAATATCGTGCTGTTCTTTAATATTTTGTCCTGAATTTCTTGGTTAAAAATGATGACAGTCTTTTCATATTCGTCCAATTGCAGAATATGGATGAGTTTAAAATTTCCGTTCTGTATTCTTGCCTGCCCCAGATGAATCGGTATTAACTGCGTATTCGCATAGTCCAATATCTGGACTTCTGCCTTGCAAATTTCAAATATTGCAAAAAGTATTATTAAAATATTCATGTTCTGTAAAAAAAATTAAAAAAGTGTTTAAAATATTTAAGTCCTAATATTATCCTTATGAATTATTCTATCGCGAAATTTAATTTTTACTTTATTACCTAAGTCTTCCTTAATTTCCTGTTTCTTAAATCGTGGCAACAATTTGTTCCTTCGCCCTATAATTTTCTCATATATCGTATCGCCTGGTTGATATTTCTTTACTTGACTATGATTATTTCTTAATAACATTTTTTCCTGTGCTTTTTTCAATGTACCTACTAAGTTATGTGGCAATTTATTAAAAAGGATATCTGCGGGTTTATTTTGTGTGACCGAATGAATTGTATGATTATATTGTTGTGCTGCTCTATAGAAAATTTCTGCATCTTCCAACAAATGAAATTCTTCTTTAATACATCTAGCTATCTCTATTATAGTAGAATGAACTCTTTCGATTTGTCCATTCGTTGTGCTATATCGTGGTGTGCAGTAATACAATTCAATTCCTAATCGGTGCATTAGAGATTTAAATTGAGCAGTTAAAAATCCTGGTTCGTTATCAAGTGTTATTTTCTTTGCGTTTGGAAAACTCTGTAGTACATCTAATACTTTTTCCCCTAGGTTAGTTTTATCCTCAATATTGTTAATGACTAAAAATTTGGAGTAGGCATCGATGCAAGTTATGAATTTCAAACCCTCTGCATAAAAAATATCTATGTTCAAATACTCCCGCTCTTTGTTGGGAATCGGAGCCTCTCCGATTGGGACTTTCTGTGGATGTCTATTATATTTATTCCTATTGCAGATGTCGCAATGTCCAATATATTCTTTAAAGTGATTTGCCATTTTCGGCCAATAGTACTGTTTATATATCTGTTTGCAATTTTCTCTACAACTTCGATGTGCTCGGGAATGAGTATCTTGTATTATGTTTTGTTGATCATCAACATTAATTATATCTATAGGGAATATTTTGGTATATACAAATTTATTCGTGAAGACACCTTTGACAGTTTCTTTAAAATCATAGAGATCTTCCTGCGTACAATGTACCGCAGTAACCAAATTTGGTTGAATAAATTCCATAAGGATGGTCTTGAGATTTTCCCTAGTATCGAATTCTATAATATGTCTGGTTCTTCCAAAATTTGTTATCGTTTCATGTAATGAAAAATTTGCCTTACTTAGTAAAATTTGTTGTTTAAATTCATTCAAAGGTTTAGAATGTATAGTATCCTGTAAAGATTCCTCATCAGAAATATTGTTCAAGTATTGTCGTGAAAGAGCATCGGCCACCACATTGGTAACACCTGGTTTATAAATCATTTTCGGTGAAAATTCTTCTATGAAAGAGCGCCATCTTTTAATTTTCGCATTAGGGTTTCGTGTAGAAACGGCAAATGTCAACGGTTGATGGTCTGTGTGAATTTCCAGATCTGAGCTGCCATATAAATAATTTCTTAGATTTTTCAATGCCCAAACAATGGCATAAAGTTCCTTTTCATTTGTCGCGTAATTCTGTTCAATTGAACTTAATGTTTTTGATATAAATGTGATAGGTTTTCCTTCTTGGCTGAGGACAGCACCTACTGCTTCGTTAGAGGCATCAGTGGTAAGTATGAATTTTTTCTTAAAATCAGGCTGAACTAATTCGACCTGTTGGGACAACAAATTTTTCAATTTTTTAAACGTTAGGACACCCTGTTCGTCTATATTTATCTCTATTTTCTTCGACATGTGTTGCAATACTTTCCCATTTTCCCCTGACAAATATTTTGTCAGTGGTTTCGCTATTTTCGCGTAGTCCTTTATAAATTTGCGATAATACCCCACCATTCCAAGAAAGCTTCGAAGTTGTCTCAACGTTCTAGGCAATGGATATTCATATATGGTTTCTAATTTTTTGGGGTCAGTTTTAATTACATTCTGAGCCACCACGTAGCCCAAAAATTCTACCTCTTTTTCATAAAATTTTGATTTTTCCAACGTAATTTTCATATTTGATTCTTTGAGTTTATCAATTATCGTCTTTAAATGTTTGTAATGCTCTTCTAAAGATTCTGAATAAACGATTATATCATCTATATAAACGTGGCATATTTTTCCGATATATTCGCGTAATATATCGTCCATAGCTCGCTGAAAAATACTCGGACTGTTTTTAAGGCCGAAGGGTAATCTAATAAATTCATATTTTCCGTTGTTGACGGAAAATGCGGTTTTTTCAATATCCTGCTCCTTCATAAGAATCTGATGGAATCCTGATTCCAAATCTATTGTTGAAAAGTATTTAGCTGTTCCTAAATTCGATAGTATCACATTGCAATCGGGAATTGGATATTTATCGGAAATTGTTTGTTCATTTAATTTCTTATAGTCAATGACCATACACATTTTCTGCGTACCATTATCATTGAATCCTTTCTTTGGTACAACCCATATTGGAGAATTGTACGGACTTTTGCTTGGACGAATTATCTCATCCTCCAATAATCTTTTTACCTCGTCATTAACGAAACCTTTTGCAGAGAGTGGGTAAGGGTATTGCTTGCTCCATATAGGCGCTTCAGCAATTGTTCTAATTTCTGCTCTAATGTCCGTCCTAAACGGTAAATTCATATTTATATTCGAATGTAATTTCTCTATACTCCGTATAATATTTCCTCTTAAAATGTTCAGTGATTCTCTACTCTCATCACTGAAATCAGTAATTTCCTCATTATTCATTTTGTACAAAGCATTTTCCTTAGAATGCTCATTTTCATTTTCCGTATTTTTATTACCACAAATTGAATCCTGTGATTCAAAATTTATAATTTTCTCGCAGTGTTTACCGCAAGTCAATGTTCCTTCCTTAAAATTCAAAACTATATTCGCTTTTCTCATAAAATTATAGCCTATAAGAATATCTGTTTCCAAATTCGGTATCTCATAAAATCTCTCTTTGAACCCAAAAATACTAGCGTCATAAAAATGTTTAATAATGGTATAACCATTAATGGTTCTTACCCTCTTCTTAATAACTAATTCCTTTCTGTTCGTGAGAACTCCAGGACTACAATAGCAGCTTGTTGCACCACTATCAATTAAAATTCGGCATCTTCTTCCCGTTGAGGCTGTCCTAATGATGTAGGGCAGTCCAATCCTTGTTCTAAAAAAGACTCCTCATTCAAATTATTTATTCTTTGTGCCTTATTCTGAGGCTGGTGGCTAACTTGGCCACTACCGGTTAATTGCCGTTTTATTCCCTGTTGAAAATTGCCATTATATGGTCTTGGTTGGAAGCGTTGGAAATTACCATTATGGTAAGAAGGTCTTCCTTGTCCAAAATTACCATTATTATTATAGTTACTAAAATTGTGTCGTGGTTTTGCCACGATATTTGCCGAACTACCGATTTCCATTGGCTCTGGTTTCTGTTCCATATTGCGATAAAAGTTATTAAAATTATTAAAATGTGGGTCCCGCCGACCGCGACTAGGGAAACGTAAAAAATTCTGTCCCTTAAAATTATTATTAGTATTTGGTTTATTGAAATGAAGTGCAAAATTTGCACGAACCTTATTAGCTTCTAATTCCTGAGCTTTTGCTAGCGCATCTGGCAGGCTATTCGGCGAAACGGAAAACAATATGTCAGCTAATGGTGGATTCAGTCCAGTCATGAACACCCTATGTGCATACTGTCTATTCCTGTTATTCAATTCCCTGGTCAGGGCGGAGTTCGTTCCGTGTGTCATTATAGTTCTATTAGTCAGGTCCGTCAGCTTCTTGTTAACCTCATTGTAATATGTCATTATTGATTGCGACCCCTGTCGCATTACACTTAGTTCCTGCTCTATTAAATGTAAAGGTCGTTTGTCGGCGTACGCAAAGTCTAATCGGCTAATAATAGCGTCAAAATTTAACGGGGTACCGTGGTTAGTGAATGTGTCGTTTGCATCGTGAATCACTTTGTTCCTAAGTATCGTTAAGGCGGAATAATAGCGCTTGCTTCCCCTAGTATATAAGTTCATAGAATGTGTGGCGGCTTCACGCCAGCTAACATAAGAATGTTTTCCATCAAAAATTGGCATAGATTTGATGACATCAAGTGGCTCATCGCACCGTATAGTAATATTTATCTTTTCATCTTCAAATTCATCTACAGGGTCACCTAGAGTCAGTCTACCTAAACTTCTACTTATTTCTTCTATTCTGGTCAACAATGGTCCTGTCTGTGCTTCTATCAAGGTTCTAACTTGCTCCGTAGTTGCCATTTTATTAAAAATACCGGTGCCCAAAGATCCGAACAGCTGTGACAAATTATCAATCTCTGAATCCAGATTGAAATAGGTACAATTTTTTATTCCAAAGTTATTATAACAATTTTTTCTATAAAATATTTTAACGTATATATTTTTTTGATGTTAGTTTTTTTTTATACCCTCCACTCCAGTGTGCAGAGGGTATATATAAGTTTGTCATTCCGTTTGTAATAATTAGAAAAAAAAATTTGGACCCCATAAAATATATATATTTGTGATCCTTATAACAACCGGAGTTGATATAGCGATGTCCGTCTGTCCGTCTGTGGAAATCACGATGACGGCATCAATCGGGCAGCTAGGGTGCTCGTTGATATAAAAAATGATTCATTAGCATCCTGAAAAGTTTGCTATTTAAAATCGTCCAAATCGGCCGATTAGGGCCCGATATTTGAATGAAGAACTAAAAAAGTCTTGAAAAAATATAATTTTCTATGTTGTTCTTGTCACGATCACGCCCTCAATAGTGCAGCTACAGTGATAATTTTTAATGAGAATGATTCACCAAATTCATGGGAAGATTTCTGTTTCAAAAATCATTGAAATCGGTGGAACAGGTCCAGGGAAATCTCTGAAAAAGTAAAAAAAAAATGAAAAATATGATGTTTCTATATTGTTCTTGTTGTTATTCTAAATGTTGTGTTGTTGTCATAGCTGGACTTGTTGTTTTTGTGGTCGTTGTGGTAATAGTATAATAAAAACTAACAATTTGTAAATTTTTTTTTAACTCTGGTAGAAAAATTTAAAAGTTTCCATTGTTTTGGCATCACTAAAAAAATTTGTTAAATCATTTCTGTTATTACCACGAGCCTGCCTGCAAAATTTCAGATCGAATGGGTTACGGGAAAGGGGTTAAAATCGATCCAAAATTTTTTCGACAAGCAGACACTACGAGTTAATATAAAGGGAGTAAAAATTCACCAACATCTAAAGCAAATAATGTTAAAATACCTAGTTGTTAATAAAAAAAAAAAATGTAAATTTAGCAAAAAAAATTTTATGTATAAATTTATTTAAAAAGAAAAACACAAAAATAACGTTTGATGTTGTATTTTTTGTGTGTAACATTTACATATACATACATAAACATATTAAATAATACAAATAATATACATATATTATATATATGTATATCCATAACAACTGCATGTTAAAAATAAATCGGTATATTATTTTATTTACATAATTTTCTGCAATATTTTGTTGTGGGGAAAATACATTTCTTTTGCTTTAACAGAGTGTCACTTCATTTTGCTCAGCTTGACTATGCCGCAGTAGATGGCGCCACAATTTTTTTTCTAATTAGCCTTGCAATAGTTACTTCTATTTTAACATGAATGTCAATATTTTCAACTAGATATCATACAGAACAATGTTAAGAGTATACACGGGCTGGTCTTTTATTTCATATGTTTTTTCATTATTCTTTTACAAATATGAACATAAGTTTGGCATGTTAACTTTTTGTTGTCTTTATAAAATAGAGTTACCGAGTTCATCAATGAGTTTTTTGCTTTCAAAACAGTTTTACATAGTTATATAGAACTATTATTCTCCTTTACCTACAAAATATCTGATTGCGATTACATCTAATTTTTAAAAATTGTTTATAATTACTAAAGCATTACTATTCACATAAATACAAAATTGCACTTTTTAAATTTTCCATTCAAATTTAAGAAAATATCAATTCTAAAAACTGGAATTAAAAATTTCCAATTATAAATTACAATTAATTGAATTTCAGAAAATAATATCAAAACGTCGGAAATTATAATTTTAAATTTAGAAGACATCTATTGCATCTTTAATATATAAATTTTATTCGTTAAACACAAATTGAAATTCAAAAAAAAAAAAAAAAAAACACCAATACCTACGTTTACATTTAAATAACTTTTACATTTAAAAAAAATATTGACATTCAGGAGAAATTAATAGCTTTTCACTACCGCGATTCAGTAACTTCTTTTAACGATAGTCGAATCGTTAAAAAAAAAAAGAAAATCGCAAAATTATCAGTAACATTTTTAAACGATATTCGCTATTATTAAACTCAGCTGTTGTTGTTATCTAAACGACAACCATTTTGTGTTGTTTATTCAATCGATAAAAACTTAAATTTTTAGGTTGAAATGTCGTCATATATAAATAAAAATCATAAAATAGTGAAAATATTTTGCTTTTATTAAAAGACTTTTTTATATAAATAAAAAAATTAAATAGCATATTCAATTCATTATTTAATTTTCAAATAAATACACAGAAATATTAGTAAAAAAAATAAAGATATTAAACATAAACATAAAATCATCCTGTCAAACACGAAGTAATTTGTTTTTTTCTATTCTTCTTTGTGTTTTTCGCTTATTTTGACAGAGATGCCACTCGTCTACAATTTACATAAATAGAAAAATAGATTTGTCGACTGTCGTTAAGATGTATGTACTTAGTGAATTACTTAATCCTTAGTGCAAACAACAATAGCTGTCGATATATTTTGCGATTGTCGGATCGTTGAAATTTACAGAATCGGACTACAGAAAACATTGATTTAAATTCAATGAATTTTAGAAAACGTCAAATGCTATTTAAGAATTGCGAACATAAAAACTGTTGCAATACATATATGCATATTCATATCTTATATATTAATTACAAACTTAAATTATATACTTATTTACAAAAAAAAAAAAAAACATAAATATATGTATATATATATATATATATATTATAATAACATTTCATATTGCTTTCAAATATTCGTTTATAAATTTGAAAAATATTATATACTCTTCAAATATTTATAAAATGTAATATTTTCATATGAAAAAAAAAAACAAAAAGAATTTCTAAAATAAATTTGTATAGTTAATTATAGTTAAAATACTTTTATTAAAATTGTGAAAATTTCATGCATATCATTACATAATAAAATCAAATGAATTATTTCAATTTTGTACAAAAACAAAAAATATAACATTAATGTTTCTTTTTTTGGTTCAAAAAACATATTAATATTGTAATTGTAGAGATGTTACACGGTGGTAGAAATGATATAAATAATAAACATATCATTTAAAAATGAACATACAATCCTGTCCACTTAAATAGCGCGTGCTTTAAGCTTTTGATATATATACATTTAGGTGTGCTATTCAAGTGGATAGGACTGTACATGGATTGTAGTTTTCATTTCTCAATTAAATTCACTGCTGCCAAAATCAGGTCGATTTTGTTACTGTTACTTACTACATGCAAAACATCCCAACAAAGCAAAATAATGTAAAAACTGTTTGTATGAATAACTTTTTCTCCATTTCATTTGCATTTTACTACTGGCATCGTTTGTTGGGATAAAATTTTAAACGTATCTCCTCAACGTTCTCACCACAACGTTCTATCCCAACGTTCTCACCATAACGTTCCCATCACAATATTCTCTGTTGAACGTTCTGCCTATGATTTTGTTTAACTAAAGAAATATTTATATGCATAACTGCCGAATAACGTATTGGTGGTCGAGTGCGTAGTGCGCTGGCTCTTCATCTTTTTCGCTTATGTTCGAATTCCAATGAAATAAGAAATATTGTATTTTTTTTTTATCATATTTTTTTTTTCTTCAAACTTATTGAAAACAATAAATTCTTAACATATCAATAAGATCTAATAAAAATAATCATTTATTTATTTAATTTCATATAAAATTCTATAAATATTTTTTTTACGATATTACATTTTCAACATTATTGGTGAATAAAAAAAAATTATATGTACATGTTTCTTTTTATTAATTAACAATGTTGCAGTAAATACAGACTTTTGGTTTAACCGTTCCATTATTGTTTTGCACATCCTCATTATGTATAGTCCTTGGATGACTTCAAAATTTGACTTCATGGTAGGCAAAGTAAACCCCAAAAATTGAAGTTCGATGATAATTCCCAGGTAGTAGTATTTGGAGTCAATAAATGAAAATATATTTTATTAACATAATTTAATTCAAAATCAAAAGTTGGCATCATTGAGTTAGATTTTGTATTGTATGGTGTTATTTTGTGTTGCCACAAAATCTAATAGAGAAAACTCCCTTTTAATTGTAAAAAAAATTATTTTCCAAATATGATAATATTTTAACAACAAAAAAAAAAATTGAGAGAGCTTTTTCGCAATAAAGGTTAGGGTGAGCTATTTAATTTGCAAAAATTTTATATTAATCGAGAGGTTATATCATATAACCGGAAACGCATGAATATAGGTATATAACTTAAATGCATGCCGATCAGCAACAACGATGTCCAAAAAGCAAACACCGAAACGTGTTTTCTTTTATCCGAAATAATAGAAAAGACGAAAACGATCTTTCCTCGTTGGAGTGCGAATTACTAATGTGAGAAAGCTTTTTAGACCAACTCTTGAAATAAACAAAAAACATCTGTTAAGCGGATCAACCCAAAGAATTTGCTGAAATAATTTGGTATTAAGTTTAACAAATTGCTTACTTTTTTTACATATATTTACATTTATTATCAATACTCAAACCGAGGTGGAGGGTATCAAAGATTCGGCACAGCCGAATTTAACACTCTTACTTGTTTAAATTCAAATTTGATTGGCCTGCAGTATTTCGTAGAAGATGGTGTCTCATGTGATGATATGCTGGATACATATTTGAGCCTTTTTCAATCGCACGCAATCTGAGCTGAATATATTGCTGTTTTGTTTATTTCAAATACAGAAATAATGCTAATGCCTCCTCATTTGTGAACTGTTTTGCATCGCTCGGAGTTGGTATACTTTTAAGAATCCGTTTTGTTCTCACTGGACTAGCCTTAACAACTTTTTCAAGGATATCCCCTTTTGTTAATTGGTTCTGTGATCGTAATTGATGTAGGAAAGATTCTTTTATATTTGTACAACCAATTTCATCGTTAACATCTTTAAGTTTCCGCCTCTTAGATCTATCGCTGCAGCTGTCTAATGATTTGCGTGGTCTTCCAGCCTTATCTTGCTTTGCTGTTTCTGCAGCACTTTTTATATAAAAATTTTTGTTTACTGTAGCTAACTTCTTTGTAGCGTTTTTTTAGTGCTTTGACGAAATTAGATAATTGCTCTTCTGTGTATTGACATTCTTACTTACAAATATATTATGGTAATATAACAAATAATGACTATTATAAGCTATAAAATACCAAAAGCACAAATTTGATACACCATTGTATACCAGTAGTTATAGGGCTGTTTAAATTACCGTAATTTGAATTTTTTTAGAGTAATTACATTAGAATGAAAAAAGTGTTCTACCCACGGGCCGTCACAGGTACAAAAACATATATACGGTTAAAGAGTGTCCTCTCTGGGTGGTATACGTTTCTTGTTCCCTTTTTTTCCCTAGAAGTTCTATTCCACTAAAGTTGTAATTTGAAAAAAAAAATAGAGGTTTCAGAAATATTTCATAACGCCCCTAATATTAAACGGTAGAGCTGTGAGTACTTACAACAACTAAAGACTGTAATCATACCAACATTATAAAGAAGACCGCAGGTCTATATCTATGATAGCTTGCGAGTAGTAAACTATTATTTTTGATAAAAAAAAAACAAAAAAAAATCTGCTTTTTCTGAAATTAAAAAACGGTTGAGTTTGACAGCATGCCACTCCCACAATTAGCAATAGTTTAACCTAATTTATACCCTCCACTCCAGTGTGCAGAGGGTATATATAAGTTTGTCATTCCATTTGTAATAATTAGAAAAAAAAATGTTGGACCCCATAAAATATATATATATATGTGATCCTTATAACAACCGGAGTTGATACAGCGATGTCCGTCTGTCAGTCTGTCCGTCTGTGGAAATCACGATGACGGCATCAATCCGACGGCTAGGGTGCTCGTTGATATAAAAAATGATTCATTAATATCCAGAGAAGCTTGCTATTTAAAATCGTCCAAATCGGTCGATTAAGGCCCGAGATTTGAATGAAGAACTAAAAAAAGTTGAAAAAAATATAATTTTCTATGTTGTTCTTGTCACGATCACGCCCTCAATAGGACAGCTATGGTGATCATTTTTAGTGCGAATGATTCACCAAATTCATGGGAAGATTTGTATTTCAAAAATCAATTAAATCGGTGGAACAGGTCCAGGGAAATCTCTGAAAAAGTAAAAAAAAAAAATGAAAAATATGTTTCTATAGTGTTCTTGTTGTTATTCTAAATGTTGCATTGTTGTCATAGCTGGACTTGTTGTTTTTGTGGTCGTTGTGGTAATAATATAATAAAAACAAACCCTTTGTAAATTTTTTTTATCAACTCTGGTAGAAAAATTTAAAAGTTTCCATTGTTTTGGCATCACTAAAAAAAATTCGAATAGTTCCAACAGTACAATCGTATCTCCGCCGTATAGTAGTATTACAGCGCAGAATATTCGGATGGAGCAAAGAAGGATGCAGCCGCAGGCCCCACCACCAGACGGACAGAACGCTCTCGATGCCGCTAGTATATAAGAAGTGCTACGTGCGTCCATGGGGGTGATGCAAACCGGGAAAATGCGAAACCTTGAGGATCGTTTGCGTTTGCTGATTCCGCAATTAGTGCAGGAAAGCTTAAGCAGTGTTCCCCGAAATGGAAGGACAAATGGCCAGCATCATCCACCGACATCTCGACCTAATATAAACCAACCACCAACTGGAAATTTACAACAACCAACAGGACTAGCAGGTTCTCGGGCTAACTTCAACCAGAGGCAACCCTTCTCTCAACCACCACCTTCGGTAACACCGATGCCACCGGTCCGTACAGCGAGTAACCATCATCAGGTTCTACCACCATATAGTAACCGACAACCCGCGGCTGATCATAGCCCTCAAAACGTACCACCCGTACCCATGATGCAAAATGTGCCCATGTTTAACCCATGTTTGCAAGCACCGCCTTGCAACCAAATTCCCAATATTTCACCAAACTATGGGTATTCACCGACAATGGAGAAGACAATTGTTGCAAAGTGGGGTTTGAAATTTGATGGCACTAGTAAAGGCATGGGAGCCGAGGAGTTTGTATTTCGGGTGGAAGTCTTACGTCAGGATTACGGATGCTCTTGGCCAGAAGTCATTAAGAATTTTCATTTATTATTGACCGGAAATGCGTTGGATTGGTACTGGATGTATCGCAGGTTAAACCTCATACATTCGTGGGCTGATATCAGAGAAGCTGTTTTGTTACAATTCCGACGGTTTGAAAGCGAATTCAAGATTCAGAAAAAGTTGATGGATCGGCGACAGATGTATCAAGAATCTTTCGAGGATTTTTACAACGCAGTGATGAAGTTAAGAAATCAACAGCGAAATCCATTTTCAGAACAAGACATAGTGGAAATTATGAAAAGTAATTTAAAACCTTCCTTGGCACAGCTAATGTTCCCGATAAAAATATATGGTCTAAGCCATTTCAGACAGGAGTGTAAACGAGCTGAATAAATGCTACAAAATCAGAAACAAATGTACACCCCGCGTCAGCCATTCATGCAAAAAGTGAACGAATTGAATTATGATACAAAGGAAAAGGCCGAAACGGATTTTGAAATAGAAGCCATTAGAGATACCAGCAATTATACGTGTTGAAATTGCAAGCAGCATGGACATAGTTTCGTTGACTGTCCGTCGCCCACTAGGAGGATTTTCTGCTTCAAATGTGGCAAGGACAATGTAGTTACTCCGAAATGTCCCAGATGTCAGGGAAACCTGAGGAAGAACTCGTCTCAAACTGGGGAGACCCGTTCGACGCAGACGCAGGCCCAGTAAACCCAGACACCTTCATCGACAAGCCGTTAACAAGTAAAGAAGAACCAGTAGTAGTATTAACAAATAAAGATAGGATACAGGAAATAGGAACTGGTGTAAAATTAAAGGAGATTATCCCTTTGCACGTGCGTTTAGAGGAGTATAGAAAAGTAAGGAACAGAATTTTCGGTAAGCCACAGAACAGGATCACAAAAGCGCGAGAAAGGTATAGAAAGCGTAAACAGATTCGAAAGGAAATTTCGTTGGCTTCTTTGTTTGAAGGGGAAGACACTCGTTTTTACACCCGGGTTAAAATTAATAATATCGAAATTGAGGGATTGTTAGATAGCGGCGCTACCGTTACATGTCTCGGTAAGGATTGCCTCGATTTCGTAGAAAAGGCTGGTTTAGTCATCGATAATTTTCATTCCATCATTAAGACCGCAGATGGCACCAAACATAGGATCATTGGTAGGGTCAGAGCTAAAATAGATTTTAACCATATGTTAAACGAAGTAACTTTTTATCTAGTTCCGTCTCTTAATCGCTCTTTATTTTTGGGAGTAGATTTCATGAAAAGTTTTAAATTATTTGCATCAGTAGGTTGCTTGACCACCAACAGCGTACCCCTGTGCGAAGAATCGGAAGACATTCCCGAAAACGTTAAGACTCACGCCCTGACTTCCGATCAACAACAGCAACTAAATCTAGTGGTTCAAAAATTTCCATGCTTTACAAAGTACGGCTTAGGCAGGATCAATTTGGAAATGCATAGCATCGACACACGCGACGCAAGCCGGTGATGGACCGTCATTATCCGGTTTCCCCGGCTGTCCAGAAGTTGATGTTTGCCGAGCTGGACAGAATGCTTGGCTTAGGTGATATTGAGCAAAGTGAGAGTGCCTGGAGTCACCCAGTGACCCTTGTGCGAAAAGGTGAAAAAATCGTTTGTGCTTAGATGCACGTAAGCTCAATAGACTTACCGTCAAGGACGCTTATCCACTACCGCACATCGAAGGTCTACTCAGCCGGCTAGGAGATACGCATTTTATATCGAGCGTCGATTTGAAAGATGCATTCTGGCAGATACCATTAGATTCATCAAGTAAAGAAAAAACTGCATTCACGGTGTCGCATTTTCAATCGAACATAAACCGGGGAATAAAAATATCGTCCCGGATACACTGTCTCGTTATGACATGGAGGAAATTTCATTGGAAATGAATAATTTTATTGACTTGGATAGTGGGGAATTCAAATCGGACGACTATTTAGAGCTACAGGCCACTATTCGCAAAAATCAAGACCGTCTACCAGACTTGAAGATAATGGACGGGTATGTTTATAAAAGGACTTTACCGTACGATGGTATACCTTTGAACGAAGACTTTACTTGGAAACTGTGGGTACCGTTAAAATTGACTGAGCAAATTATTAAATCGGCTCATGAGCCACCCGATACTTCGCATGGAGGTTTTAACAAAACTTTAAAGAGTATTTTTATTGGCCAAATCTAAGTACGCAAGTTAGAATGTTTGTTAGGAATTGTCACGTTTGTAAAGAGACTAAACCTGCTAATTACACTCTTCGCCCACCCATGGGGAATGAAATAGTAATCGATCGACCATTTCAGAGAATATATATAGATTTTTTAGGTCCATACCCCCGGTCGAAAGCTGGGAATAGTTATATCTTTATTGTCTTAGACCATTTAACAAAATTCGTTTTACTTAAAGCACTATCAAAAGCGGATACCAAAAGGGTCGTTAAGTTTTTAATATCGGAAGTTTTTCATAAGTTTGGAACCCCCGAATCGGTAGTGTCAGATAATGGTAAGCAATTCATCAGTAAGGAGTTCGCGGCGTTAGTAAAAAATTTTGGTATAAACCATATTAGAACCGCAACACACTCACCCCAAGCCAACGCGTCGGAAAGAGTGAACCAGTCCATACTGGCGTCAATCCGATCCTATTTAGCCGAAGATCACACCGACTGGGATAAATATCTATCTGAAATCGAGTGTTCTCTTCGATCATCGATCCATAGTTCCATAGGTGTAACCCCTTATTTTGCACTCTTCGGAGTGAATATGATAAATCACGGCAGCTTATATGGAGTAGCCGGGAAATTGAAAATTTTGAATGATCCAGAGAACAATTTGGTACCACTGTCAACGAAAATTGATCTTGTTCGAAGCAAAATCCGCGAAAATTTACATAAGTCCTACATAAATAGTCAGAAAACTTACAACATGCGAAGTCGAAAGATAAAGTTTCTCCCAGGTCAAGAAATATATAGGCGAAATTTTCAACAGAGTAGTTTCAAGGACAATTTTAACGCAAAGCTCGGTAGAAAATTTCAAAAATGAAGGGTAGTCCGTCCAGTGGGAAATTGTCTCTATGAAGTGGAGGACCTGAAGGGTAAATCTTTGGGCATTTTTCACGCCAAAGATCTTAAACAATGACCGAAAGAAGTAGTTGTCGTCTGTTTATTGGGTTTACACGTGCACCCACCGGATCCCTCAGGCTACAGAAGGGAAAAGGTGAGGTTGAAGCATCAGATTTAGATATCTGGACCCTGGGGCCCTATATGTCCAAAGGACATATAAAAGTTTGTCTTCCGCTTAAACGGAAGCGAACTTAGCCTTCCAGGCTTACAAAAATTTGTTTTCAATAATCTTTTGATTATTGTGCCAACACTGTGGTAGTTGGAAGACAACCACAGAGTTGGCGGTAAGTTCGCCCCTTTGGCAACTTAGCCTCCCGGGCGCACAAAAGTTTGAATGATACTATACCAACACCCGTAGCGGATCAGGCGGATCGGCTGATGGGGTTGGGTATCTCCCATCGAATTTTTTCCAAAGGTCACACAGGGTGTCCAACAGCCAAATCTGCAATCCAGGAAGAGCTCTAAGGGGGAGCCCAATAATGTTTGGGGAACCCTGGAGTTCGGAAAGGCTTGCAGAGGAGGGATTTACCTTCACTGGTATACTCGCAGGGGCGGGTTATTCTCCGGGGTATTAATCAAACTTTGGTTGGAGAGTCTCCTACCTAAGTTAGGACAATAGTTCTGTTTTGACCTAACCTAGGTACGAATCGTCCCCGGACGATTAGAGATTTCTAACGGAGTATGGTTCCTACCGCGTAGTGTGCGAAGTCAACAGAACAAAGACCTAGCAGCTTGGAAACGAGCGTTTCACGGAAGTCTTTATTCTTGCATCAAACAGGTTCCCACAGAAGGTTTCACAGGAATTAATTTCCCTCCCATCCCTGTTACCTAGCGGTAAGGCAGGATGGTTGGGTTTTGTCATGGTCACCTTAAGATATTTTAGAGTTGCATTCTAATGCACTCTGAATTAATTAAGGAAGAAGAAGAGAAGTCAGGGTGCATTGGAATGCAACTCTAGAAAATAGATAAGTAACAACACTGTGTTTTGACGAAATAACGAAGAAGATGAAGGCCGGCTTGACTAATGGGGGCGACAATATAAAAGCAGGAGTTTCCGGTTGAGTTTTTTTTTTTTGGATGGCGTGTGACAGAAAGACAAAGGTGGATTCTTTGAACATCAAAAAAATATCGACGTCAAACAAAGTAAATAAGAGTGAAAAGTGCTGCCATTCAGCCATATCCTGGCACCCCGAAAGCCTTTCGGCGAAATAAAGCAGTACAACAGCCACAACCAACATAGCCAGAGACACAGCAGCAACACCATCCGTAGCCAGGAAGCACCACATCCACCCCAACCGCCACAGCCGCAACGCCAGCCGCACCAGCAGCCGGAAAATAAAGGTACTCTGTACATTCATTTATTACCCTCTCTCGTATGACCAACCCGGACAGACTACAGGCGACCAACGACAGACGACAAAGCAACCTTATTCAAATATATACGTAGACAACTGGACTCCCTATATATTTTATTTTACGTCTTTGTGAGTTGTAAGCGATACATTTGTTACCGAAAGAGGTTGGGTCAAATTGACCAGAATTTCCTGTAAATCATAATGGTCTTCGTGTAGTCGCGAAATTTCGTTCGCTCATACTCGGTACCGAAGGTAACGTTTAGCTCTTGTCCTTACATATATATCTCAGTTATAAAAATTATAGTATTGACGTAAGGCTATTATGTATATAATTAATATTTAGTTAGCTGTTCCCGTTCCTCTCGTTTTTATATAAGTATTTGTATTGAGCTAACTAAGTATTTCCTTTTTGAACATCATATAAAGTCGATAGCTATGTATATTGTTTTTTTTTCTTTCACCCACATACATATATCTTTATTTACATATATCGTTGTATATATCCGTTGATATAAAAGAAAAATGAATTCATTTTGAAAAAAAAAAAAAACAAAAAAGGAAAGGAAGACCAGGTTTTATAAATTTAGTCCGAGTTTAGGTGCCTTAAATATATATACATTGACTAAGGTTTTGCTCGAAAGTACCCGAACGGTCGGATCAAAAAAAAAACCGATTGACGGACCGACTGCGGCTGATAACGCTTGTGCCTTAACGAAGAAAATGGCAAAGATCGATTAATATCGGCGCGGATTAACGGCAAGGATGTTGTTGGAGTGATTCGCTGGTGAATAGGGGGTAGCATGGTGGATAAATAATCGGAGGTGAGTGTGAAAATTAAGGGGTAACAAAGATTTTAAATGGTTACTATGGTAGAATTAGTATTGTAAAAATTCTAAACGGGAGGGAATAGGGACGGGGAGTAACATCAAGCCCCTCCATACACATGTATAGGTGCAACATGCGTGTAGGTGCATGTATGAATATATATATATATGTCAGTATAGATATACACCTGGATATATATATATATATATGTATATGTATATATGTCTATATGTGTATATGTAGGCATGTGTAACTATACATGTTCATTTTATTTTTGCGCGAGCCAATAGTGGCAATATCCGTTGAGTGTAGGGCTTCTTCATGTACGTGTTTTTTTTTTTTACTTCGAGTCCTTAGTATAATATTTTTTTTTGATTTTCTTGACTGGTACGATTGATTATTTTGTCTGTCTGTCCAAAACTACCAGCGCTATCAGCAAGAACCACCCCCTTCGGAGAGCCTAGTCGAGCGTAAACGCGAGCGTACCAGCACCGTTGATAGTGTGGCTAAATAAGTTTCTAAAGTTTAATAAACTTTTTGTTGTTTTCAGCTTTATAAGGACAGCCGTCACACGCTCATCGCTCTGCCGCTCGCCGCATTGCTGCTCATTGCGTAGCCTCCTCCGCCTTATAGTCCTTAACAAGTACAGTACCGAAATGTGTGTAAAAATACGAATATATAAAGAATTTCTTGTTGCAACTCTTAAATGAAAATAATATTTTCAACTTTTTTTGCTATGCAATGAATTTTTTGACAAACTGTATCTGCATTTCGCTTTAAGTTTTTTTTTTTTCTTAAACAATGGTTTGCGCAGACAGCTGTTTTTATACCCTATACCACTATGTGGTTTGGGTATAATGACTTTGTGCTGCTGTTTGTAACAACCAAAAATATTTGACGTAGACCCATCTTTAATTATACCGATCGAATCAGAATCACTTTCTGAGTTGATTTAACAATGTCCGTCCGTCCGTCCGTCCGTCTGTGTGTCCATGTAAAGCTTGTAATCAAACTGCAGGTCGCAAATATGAATATATTTTGATGAAATTTGGTATATAAGCTTTTATCGGCCATGGGATGAACGCTATTGAAATTGGTGAGAATCGGTCCATGTTCAGACCTAGCCCCCATACAAATTACCCCTGTGAAATCGACATAAATTGCCATAAGATCCAAATTGTCATACAGATCTTACTCAAATTGGGTTTGTATACGTTCATTACATCCATTAATGAGTAGTCCAAAAATGATCCCTTTGGCCCCATATAGAGCTGCTTCCCGATCTTCACTTAAATCTATTAAAAAATAAAAATATTGCACTGATTCCTCTCAAATTTTGTTTGTATATATTTTCGCAAAATACAAGAGACTTTACCAACCATGGTCAGGATCGGTCCATTTTTGGACCTAGTCCCCATATAGATATATCATCCGATATGAACTTTTTCATATCTGCAGCCAAAAAAATTAATAAAAATCCCACTCAAATTTGGTTTTTGCTTATTTTCTATGTCCAGTTAGTTGGGCCTAGGAGATTCGGTTTCTAAACGCATGGTATAGGGTATCGTATAGTCGGTCTAGACCGACTATAATTTTCTTACTTGTTATTATTGAAAAATGAAAAAAAAAAATGAATTTCGTGCTGTCATCAATCTCTTACTCTATAAATAGAAAATATCTAAAGAAATCAGAGATGAATTAAACGAAGTCCATGGCACATCTGCACCAGCTTCTAAGACTACCTACAATTTGGTAAATGAATTGACACGTGGCCATACATCCACAAATAACATGTAAAAGCCCTGTTATCCGGAATGTTCTCATCCACAAGGATTCAGAATAACAGGGATAATTCAATGTTTCATTAAAACTAAACATTTTGCGAGGATTTTGCTTACTTTTAATATTTTTTAGGTTTCTTGTTTATTTATTTTCAAATTATATACTAGAAAACAATTTTTTTATATATCAATTCATTGAATTTTATTTTCTGTGTATCCCCTAATAATAAAACAAAATTTAGTCGAGACACCATGTAACATCGCAAGTTTTGCAAATATAAAAATACTCTAAATAATATACATATATGTAATATAATAAACATATACATGAAAAGCATTTTGAACATTACTGAACGTAACCGGAACGTCCCAACGCTTTTCATGCAACTAAAAAACAGCTTTCACGTTACGTTACTGTTACGTGTGGTTAACTCTACCTTTAAGTTAGTTCTATCATTATTGCTTGCTGCCACTAATGATGAATAATGTTACCCTGTTAAAAATGTAATGGAAATTTACTGAATTACTGTATAATTGCAATTAAAGCTTTAACTTGTTAAATGTATTATTATAATTTATTTTTTGAAATGCGGATATAAAAACGGATGTTTGTTAAGTATAGAGCATAAATATTATTAAAATAACACAAATGATAATAAATGTTAATCGTTTCCCCAAAAATGTGCAAGTTAAGATATGGCATACAATCCTTTAATATAAAAAATTCTTAAGTCGCACGCGCAACCCATTCTACACGCGCTGAATAAAATAGCAACCTTCATATAATTCGTGGAATACAAGAAATGTTATTTCAAATGTTCCCACAGATTTCACAACACCAATTTCCGCTATCGTACAAAAATTGTACTTTTATCATTCCCACGAATTTTGCAAAATCAGCTATCGTACAAAATTGCATTATCTTCATTCCCACAAATCCACTATTGCAAAGTGTGACACCTGCAACAGACGATTTCCATGGAACTCAGGAAATCGTTGCACACGAAAAATGTTAATGCTGACATCAACACTTTTACTAAAGTAAATAAAATTCTCAATAAAATTGATTCCCACAATAATTATTACTCTTTATTTTTATACAATTATTTCTCTTAATATTTAAGCTTACTCTTTATTTTCAAATCCGTTCTAGCTTTAATTATTCTCACAAAATACTTTAAGCTCGTTAATACTTTAAGCTTACTTTACTCTTTATTTTTAGTACTCTAACAAATTATTTTAAGTTACCACTTTTGTAAAATATATAAAAGTTAGAACATTAAATAAAGAACAGTTAGTTCAAGTTTGGATTTAAAAATAGAAACATTTAGTGTTTTATTAAAGTGAAAAAAATTTAATTTTTTAAATATATTTTTAGTGATATAATTAATTGGGGGCTCAGCCGGGATCCTCCATCGAAATAATATCCTGAAAACAAACAAGTAAGGATTCGGTCGGAGTGATTCAGCCAAAAACTAAAAAATAAGTATCCTTCAAAGAAAGGAGAAAAAATTTTAAAAACAAAAAAATAAGTATCCTTCAAAGAAAGGAGAAAGAAATTAAAAATCATAAATAAAGTATCCTTCAGAAAAAAGGAGAAAAAATAGTGTCTAAAAAAATAATATAAAACAGTGACGGTGAAAAGAAATATTTTGTTCATAATTATAAAAAAATATAGAAGAAAAATCAACATTTTTATAAAAATTCAGAAACGATAAGAAAGAAACAGTGTCAAAAAAAGAAAATTTTTTTAAAAGAAAAATAATTTAAAGCAGTGACAGTGAAAGGAGATATATTCCTTATAATTATAAATTTTTTTTTAATACTCCCAATTATTGATCAGTGATGAAAAAATTTTTTATAAAACATATTTGAAAAAATATCAAAAACTAAAATAAAATAAAAAACTCGAACAAAAAAAAACACTACCAAGATCAATAAGAATAAAAATAAAAAATCTAACAACAACGAGAGAAGAAGCAACCAATTGAAAATTGCTGCAACTGCCCAATCCAAGGTAGCAACACCCCAGAACGATTGAAAATCTGGGTCAGCTTTAAATCAACTCAGCTTTCAATCATCTCTAAATCGGCTCAACTTTAAATCAACAACAGCACGTTCCTGATAATAGAGTAAGATTAATTTTTAATTTATCAATAACAAATTAGTATATATAAAGAAAATTAAAACATTTTTATTTAGAAAAATTTTTTAGAAAACTTTATGAAATAATAAATAAAGAATAAATTTTGTGAAAAAAAATTTTGCGATTAAAAAATATATATATTTTGAGAAATTAAAAATATCAAAAAAAAAATAAATATCAAAAAAATAATAATTAGTTATTATTATAGTTCGGTTCGAGATCATGTATAATTTTCTAATACTAGAAAAGATAATACTTTATGCAATGTAAGAGAAATTTGGAAAAAATTGAAGACAGCGCTAGATGGAGTAGCTACTTTCGAACAAAGCGACTTGTTCATCTTCAGCATCCTTCTGCCTATTGCTTCAACTCATGCTTAATCAACTATTTAACTCAACATTAGAAAGAAAAGAACATGAGAAATGTTTTTTCTTTCTTTTCATACGAGAGTTAGAACGAACAAGCAGAGTTTTTTCCAATTTATAGCTTTCTCTACATTAACATCGCTTTGATCAATTACAAATCTCGTAATGTGAAAAAAGCTCTTTTTGTTTTGCCAACCGCCCCATAGATGGGAACTGTAATGGCATGTGAAAATCTTAATAGATTTATCACAATTGCATTGGACCGTATGTTTTGTATGTTAGTTTTTTTTTATGTATTGTCGATCTTATGTTGTAATAATAATTAGTTATTTATAGTTCGGTTCGAGATCATGTATAATTTTCTAATACTAGAAAAGATAATACTTTATGCAATGTAAGAGAAATTTGGAAAAAATTGAGTTAAATAGTTGATTAAGCATGAGTTGAAGCAATAGGCAGAAGGATGCTGAAGATGAACAAGTCGCTTTGTTCGAAAGTAGCTACTCCATCTAGCGCTGTCTTCAATTTTTTCCAAATTTCTCTTACATTGCATAAAGTATTATCTTTTCTAGTATTAGAAAATTATACATGATCTCGAACCGAACTATAAATAACTAATTATTATTACAACATAAGATCGACAATACATAAAAAAAAACTAACATACAAAACATACGGTCCAATGCAATTGTGATAAATCTATTAAGATTTTCACATGCCATTACAGTTCCCATCTATGGGGCGGTTGGCAAAACAAAAAGAGCTTTTTTCACATTACGAGATTTGTAATTGATCAAAGCGATGTTAATGTAGAGAAAGCTATAAATTGGAAAAAACTCTGCTTGTTCGTTCTAACTCTCGTATGAAAAGAAAGAAAAAACATTTCTCATGTTCTTTTCTTTCTAATGTTGAGTTAAATAGTTGATTAAGCATGAGTTGAAGCAATAGGCAGAAGGATGCTGAAGATGAACAAGTCGCTTTGTTCGAAAGTAGCTACTCCATCTAGCGCTGTCTTCAATTTTTTCCAAATTTCTCTTACATTGCATAAAGTATTATCTTTTCTAGTATTAGAAAATTATACATGATCTCGAACCGAACTATAAATAACTAATTATTATTACAACATAAGATCGACAATACATAAAACAAGCAAGAGTGTTAAATTCGGCGGTGCCGAATCTTTGATACCCTCCACCTCGGTTTGAGTATTGATAATAAATGTAAACAAAATATTGGAAAAATATGCATGCGTTTTCTATATGCATGCGTTTCCGGTTATATGACATAACTTCTCGTTTAATTTAGTTTTTGCTAATTAAATAGCTCGCCCTAACCTCCAATGCAAAGGTAATGGTTGTGTAGGGTGGCTATATGCATTATATCGTGCTAATTGGAGATGGCTGTATAGTTTCTTTTAATTGGCCAAATATTTCTTCATTGTGTCCATATAGGTCGGATGGAGTAACAAAATAATAACAAAAAAAAAGCTCTCTCAACTTTTTTATTAAAATATTGCCATGTTTTGAAAACATAGAGAATAAATTTATAATAATAAATAATCAAATTAGGGATGCCAAGCGCAAAAAACCAAAAGTCCCAAACATTTTAAATAAAATAATTTGTTATCTTTATTTTCTGAAAAACTTCAAATTTTCATCCAAAAAAATTGTGAAAATTTATATATAAACAACATTCTCATCAAATTGCGTTTATTTATATAACAATTTTTATGTTAGCAATTCTTAAATATAATTTGAGGTTTTCTAAAATTCATTGAATTTAAATTAATGTTTTTTGTAGTGCGATTCTGTAAATTTCAACGATCCGAAAATGCAAAATATATCGACAGATATTGTTGTTTGCACTAAAGATTAAGTGATTCACTAAGTTCATACATCTTAACGACAGTCGACAAATCTATTTTTCTATTTATTTAAATTGTAAACGAGTGGCATCTCTGTCAAAATAAGCGAAAAACACAAATAATAGAAAAAAACAAATTACTTCGTGTTTGACCGGATGATTTTGTGTTTATGTTTAATATCTTTATTTTGTTTACTAATATTTCTGTTTATTTATTTGAAAATGAAATAATGAATTGAATATGCTATTTAATTTTTTTATTTATATAAAAAAGTTTTTTAATAAAAGCAAAATATTTTCACTATTTTATGATTTTTATTTATGTATGACGACATTTCAACCTAAAAATTTAAGTTTTTATCGATTGAATAAACAACACAAACATGGTTGTCGTTTAGATAACAACAGCTGACTCTAACCATAGCGAATATCGTTTAAAAATTTTACTGATAATTTTGCAATTTTCTTTTTTTTAACGATTCGACAATCGTTAAAAGAAGTTACTGAATCGCGGTACTGAAAAGTTATTAATTTCTCCTGAATGGCAATATTTTTTTATATGTAAACATTTTTAAATGTAAACATATTTGTTGTTTTTTTTTGGAATTTCAATTTGTGTTTAACGAATAAAATTTAATATTAAAGATGCAATTGATGTCTTCTGAATTTAAAATTATTATTTCCGACGTTTGGATATGATTTTCTGAAATTCAATTAATATTTTCTAATTTATAATTGAAAATTTTAATTCCAGTTATTTTAGAGTTGATATTTTCTTAAATTTGAATGGAAAATTTAAAAAGTGCAACTTTGTATTTATGTGAATAATAATGCTTTAGTAATTATAAACAATTTTTAAAAATTAGATGTAATCGCAATCAGATATTTTGTAGGTAAAGCAGAATAATAGTTCTATATAACTATGTAGAACTGTTTTGAAAGCAAAAAAATCATTGATGAACTCGGTAACTCTACTTTGTAAAGACAACAAAAAGTTAATATGCCAAACTTATGTTCATATTTGTAAAATAATAATGAAAAAACGTATGAAATAAAAGACCAGCCCGTGTATACTCTTAACATTGTTCTGTATTATATCTAGTTGAAAATATGGACATTCATGTTAAAATAGAAATAACTATTGCAAAGCTAATTAGAACAAAAATTATAGCGCCATCTACTGCGGCAGAGTCACGCTGACCAAAATGAAGTGACACTCTGTTAATGCAAAAGAAATGTATTTTCCCCACAACAAAATATTGCAGAATTTTATGTAAAAATAATAATATATCTATTTATTTCTAACATGCAGTTATTATGGATATATTCTATATATGTATATTATTTGTAATATTTAATGTGTGTATGTATGTATACGTAAATATTACACACAAAAAATTCAACATCAAACGTTATTTTTGTGTTTTTCCTTTAAATAAATTAATACATAATTTTTTTTTGCTAAATTTACATTGTTTTTTTTATTAACAACTAGGTATTTTAGCATTATGTGCTTTAGATGTTGGTGAATGTTTACTCCCTTTATATTAACTCGTAGTGTGTGCTTGTCGACAAAATTTTGGCCATGACATGTCATGCGGCAAGACCTGCTGAAATGGTGACGACTGTACAGGGGGTACAGTGGTGGTTGTGGTCCCTACGTTAGTCTGCCTGACTGGCACAGTGGTTATCGCTTGATCTGCAGCTGTACCGCTGGGATTCGAAGTGGTCGCCATCGCCGTAGGATCCATATTCAATATACCGTTATAATTTTCTTCCTGCCCAAGTCTACTCTGTTTTCTTGTCAACACCATTTATGACTTGCTGTGGTTTCTAACACAGAAACAGTATCCGTTCACCGGTGAGGACAATATCCTTATTCTCCGCAAAACTTCAAAACTACAACAAAAAACTGCAAACTACCGTGGAGATACAACAACACCGCTTCGGAAGGGGTAAACAAAATCAACCAAACCAGATAGCTTTTCCCAAAAACAATATATAAAAACGTATATAACCCGCCTCTATTAAATCTTATAAAACCCTTGGAGGAAAATTAGAGGGTTTTAACCGATACAAATGAACGAAATTTAAAAAAAAATCGAAAAATGTTTTGCGCACAATCCACGAAATTTCTCCGAAACTGTAAGCAGTATGCCCTTAATCCGAAAATCCGCTAGAACGATTGACAGACTATAAAAGACCTACAAATCTTGTTAAGTTTACTAATGTAGTATGAAAATTCAAAAATCTTCTCAAAAACCCTTAAAGTTATATGAGGAATTCACAATTGTTTAAATTTAGGTTATTTGACAATTTAATTCGTATCTTACGAAAACTTAAGACTTATTAGATTGCTAATATTTTATGAACGTCAAAAAAAATTGTTAAAACCCTATGGTTTGGTATGAAAAAAAATATATGATCAAGTCCAAATTTTTGGGTTAGAACTACTGTCGTTCTATGAAAATCTCAAAAAATTTTAATATCTAAATTATAAAGTCCTATCCTAACTTTAAAACCTTAAAGTAAATGAATTATTGATACTTTTTAATCCCAAAAATATTTAAACTTTTAAGCTTTAGCCAAAAATGGACAACTTATTGGGTCTGGAAAAGACAAGGAAAATCCAAGAACCTCAATTTTATAAGTTCAGAGAAAACAAAACAAATTTTTATAACAATTCCGAACGTGTTGTATTCGATATTTATTTCCAACATTTAAAATTGCTAATAATTCATCCAACTAATTTAAAAACATAAGCTTATTACGTCTTATAAATATTTCGCAAAAATCACAAAATCGATGAGAAACAAAAATCAACGAAGTTAAGTGTGGCTTAACGGTAGTTGTTATATTTTTTCTTTTTGTAACAAATCCAAAATTTAAAAAAGTAATATATATAAAAAAAAATACAGTAATATATTGATTGATCGGTGGTAGCAGGTGGTAACTGTAGGTGGTATCTGAAATTAATAATATGAACTGGTAAAAGTTCCTATATTGCGCGTGCAACTGTTTAATAGAAATGGTGGATAATTTTTCTTAACGGTTATCCGTGAGTATACAAAAAAAATCAGCCCCTTTTGGAATGACGCCTGGCGGCGGGTATGTTGCTACAGATGATACAGTGCTATGACCGAAATATCACCCGGACTAACTTTTACCCCTAACCAAACGTGGTGGATGATCAAAAACATTTTGTAAAAACAAATTTTTTTTTTCAAAAAGGAGTGGGTTATAGCTTCCTAACAAAATTCTAACCAAACTTTCTTGCTACCGGTTGTGCAAATGGAGCAATGAAAACTTTCCCCTTGATGGCTTTCTGTCCAGCCTCCACTTGACAACGAAAGCTTCTCTTCACTCGCCGAGCTACATTTACTTCATATGAATGTCGCAACTACAAAAGAACTCTGTGGTATAGCTTTGTAGGACTTACACTCACTTTCGGAAATGTAATCTCTAAAAGATCAAAAGAAACCTTGCTTATTAAAATCACAAAATTCCCAATAGAAAAGAAAATCTAACTATTATGTCGACTGTATGAATGTCGCTACTCGTTGAGAAGTCTTGTCCATTTTCCAACGGGACTTACATATACGGTCGGCAAATAAAAAGAAAAATTTTGAAAGCGAATGAACGCAAAAAAAAAATTTAAACGAATTTATTTTACTTCGGGCCCCACGTTGGGCGCCAATTTTGTGACGGCTGTCCTTATAAAGCTGAAAACAACAAAAAGTTTATTAAACTTTAGAAACTTATTTAGCCACACTATCAACGGTGCCGAAGGGGGTGGTTCTTGCTGATAGCGCTGGTAGTTTTGGACAGACAGACAAAATAATCAATCGTACCAGTCAAGAAAATCAAAAAAAAATATTATACTAAGGACTCGAAGTAAAAAAAAAAACGTACATGAAGAAGCCCTACACTCAACGGATATTGCCACTATTGGCTCGCGCAAAAATAAAATGAACATGTATAGTTACACATGCCTACATATACACATATAGACATATATACATATACATATATATATATATATATATCCAGGTGTATATCTATACTGACATATATATATATATTCATACATGCACCTACACGCATGTTGCACCTATACATGTGTATGGAGGGGCTTGATGTTACTCCCCGTCCCTATTCCCTCCCGTTTAGAATTTTTACAATACTAATTCTACCATAGTAACCATTTAAAATCTTTGTTACCCCTTAATTTTCACACTCACCTCCGATTATTTATCCACCATGCTACCCCCTATTCACCAGCGAATCACTCAAACAACATCCTTGCCGTTAATCCGCGCCGATATTAATCGATCTTTGCCTTTTTCTTCGTTAAGGCACAATCGTTATCAGCCGCAGTCGGTCCGTCAATCGGTTTTTTTTTGATCCGACCGTTCGGGTACTTTCGAGCAAAACCTTAGTCAATGTATATATATTTAAGGCACCTAAACTCGGACTAAATTTATAAAACCTGGTCTTCCTTTCCTTTTTTGTTTTTTTTTTTTCAAAATGAATTCATTTTTCTTTTATATCAACGGATATATACAACGATATATGTAAATAAAGATATATGTATGTGGGTGAAAGAAAAAAAAACAATATACATAGCTATCGACTTTATATGATGTTCAAAAAGGAAATACTTAGTTAGCTCAATACAAATACTTATATAAAAACGAGAGGAACGGGAACAGCTAACTAAATATTAATTATATACATAATAGCCTTACGTCAATACTATAATTTTTATAACTCGAGATATATATGTAAGGACAAGAGCTAAACGTTACCTTCGGTACCGAGTATGAGCGAACGAAATTTCGCGACTACACGAAGACCATTATGATTTACAGGAAATTCTGGTCAATTTGACCCAACCTCTTTCGGTAACAAATGTATCGCTTACAACTCACAAAGACGTAAAATAAAATATATAGGGAGTACAGTTGTCTACGTATATATTTGAATAAGGTTGCTTTGTCGTCTGTCGTTGGTCGCCTGTAGTCTGTCCGGGTTGGTCATACGAGAGAGGGTAATAAATGAATGTACAGAGTACCTTTATTTTCCGGCTGCTGGTGCGGCTGGCGTTGCGGCTGTGGCGGTTGGGGTGGATGTGGTGCTTCCTGGCTACGGATGGTGTTGCTGCTGTGTCTCTGGCTATGTTGGTTGTGGCTGTTGTACTGCTTTATTTCGCCGAAAGGCTTTCGGGGTGCCAGGATATGGCTGAATGGCAGCACTTTTCACTCTTATTTACTTTGTTTGACGTCGATATTTTTTTGATGTTCAAAGATTCCACCTTTGTCTTTCTGTCACACGCCATCCAAAAAAAAAAAACTCAACCGGAAACTCCTGCTTTTATATTGTCGCCCCCATTAGTGAAGCCGGCCTTCATCTTCTTCGTTCTTTCGTCAAAACACAGTGTTGTTACTTATCTATTTTCTAGAGTTGCATTCCAATGCACCCTGACTTCTCTTCTTCTTCCTTAATTAATTCAGAGTGCATTAGAATGCAACTCTAAAATATCTTAAGGTGACCATGACAAGCGGAAAACAATTAAAACATATGAAATACTACTGAAGTGGCCATACAATGAGCGGCATTTCTGAGCGTCTAAGCGGCGCCGCTCAGGAATAGAACTTGTTCTAATTTTTAGTTGTTTTCTGAGCGGTAAAGAATAAAAATGGCAAAAAAAAATGGCTTTTCATTGTTTTGTCAATCTGTAGCGCGATTCAGTAACTTCTTTTTAACGATAGACGAATCGTTAAAAAAGAAAACAACAAAATTATCGATTTTGGTATTCAGTAAAATTATTAAACGATATTCGCTATTGTAAAAGTCAGCTGTTGTTGTTATCTAAACGACAACCATTTTTGTGTTGTTTTTCAATTGATAAAAAGTTAAAAGGGTTGAAATGTAGTCATACATAAATAAAAATCATAAAATAGTGAAATTATTTTGATTTTATTATAAAAACTTTTTATATAAATAATAACATTGACAATGGCATTTTGACAACTAACCGCTCAGAAATGACGCTCAGTAATAAGCCACTTGCTGCTCAAACTCACCGCTCTGCCGCTTTGCTGCTCATTGCGTGGCCTCGGCCTAACACGCCAACACATTAAAAAAGACACAACTTTACAACAACAACAACAACAACGAAAAACCAAGAATGATAGAATACAAGATTACGCCATCCCGCGGACACTATTAACATTTTCTACGCCGGTCAGGCACGTGACGTCACGCAAACTGTGTTCCTATTGGCTAATAATTTTCAGCTGTCAAACTGTTATGTTTATGTGTATGTTTATACAAGTTAAGGCATGTCACACATTGTGAAAGACATGCCAACAAATATTCGCGCCGCAAATATGGCGAACACGTCAGTCCGCCAATTATGTCGTCCAATATGGTGAACAAATCAGTTCACCATTAATTTTTCATGTTTAAAGAGAACATACCACCCAATATGACGGACATTCATATGTCGCCATTCATTTCTGTAAAAATAAATATGTTGCCACCCAATATGACAAATGTAGTTCATTTATTTTATATATGTTTTGCCCTCATCATATTACTCACAACGTGCAGGAGTATGCCGCAATCTCGTATTGCTGTGTTTAACATTTGTCATCATGTCGCAATATCATATTGCATTCCCAGGCATTTTTATTTATTATTTTTCTGGCACCAATTACGGCCATTCACACTTTTAATTGTTTTGGGTGTCAGATTCACAAAACATTTCTTCAAACCGCTGCATTTTATTTAATTGTCTTGTCCCCCTAATTCTGCAGCGTAAACAGTCCTCAAGTCAGTGCACTTGAAACTTCCACGATTTATGATTGTGAAACCAAGGCACTTGACTTGAATTTATGTTAACCATATGTTTTGGTTGAGTTGCATTTTTTTTTGATGATTTTCAGGTTTGGCTTGCTTTAGCATTTTTCCGGTGATGTTTCTCTGTCGCTGAGGAATTGACTTTTCTTTATATTGATTACCATTAAGTAAAATAGAGTTAGTTAGCTTCAGAACTCAGACCTACATAGTAGGTTGATCAATTGCCCAAACTGATCTTTATTAAAAAACGAAGTTAAAAAATAATTTACTCTCTTTGTTAAAATTCTATCATATAAAAATTAAGTAAAAGATAATTACCCAAATTGATCCTTATTAGTAACGAAGATAAATACTATTAAATACTAATAAATACTTGATAAATACTAGTAAATAAAAATAAATAAAATAATCATATCTAAAGCTTTCCTTTAATTAAACAAGAATCGGTAAGAAAAGACACAAAATAATTTACATAAACAATAACATTGTAAAGGTGTGTTTACACTATGTGTATTTTCCATATGTAAATTCAGTTTTACGATCCATACGTAATTCCGCGTGTGTGTCAAATTTGGCGTTTTACATGCAATTCATCATTTATGCGTTCAAACGTACATATGTATTTCCGTATGATATAACCTCTAAATGTAAATAACAGCTGATTTAATTTGTGAATTTACAAAAATTTATTGTTAAAAATAAAGTTGTATATTTTATATATTTTTTAATTGTTAATTAATATTAAACAATTTATTTTTCTTTCAATATTTATCTTTATAATTTACTCTGTTTTTCTTTCACCACAAGCAGTGTTGTATTTCCATATGGTTGTCATGCCAAAATAGAACCTGCCTCTAATTGAAAAATTTACACATGTCTTGCCAAATGTGTTGTACATAAACAATTTTTGAAAGGGTTCACACTATGTGTACAAATTGCACGTGCTAAAAAAAATAAGAAAAACACAAGCAAAACACATGGTGTGAACGCAGCTTAACAGTGGGACAATTTATTATTTTTCTCCTAAAATTATTTGTTAGAAAAAAAATTTATTTTTATAAATTTGTTAATTTATTTTAAATTCACTAAAACACTAAATAATATTTGAACAAATTTTTAATGGCCATTGTTCAGTGCTTTAGAATGAGGTTACTAAATGTTTCTATACTACGTTGTTATTTTATTAAATTTCCTCTTTCATTTATTGATATTTTGAGCAATTTCGGCATTTAGTAACCTTATTCTAAAGTACATTCTACATCTAAAAAAAGTTTTTTCTTTTATTCATTTGCTTCAATGTCCTTTGATTCTAACAAATATTTTTGCAAATATCCACTTGAAAGCAACAATTATTCGCCATTTAATCTTAAAAAAATATTTCATCACACGAAATGGTAATAAAAGGATACATCTATAGTAAAAAATATAATCATTTCATTAAAAACTCCTAAAAGATTAGTTTTGCTTGCATTTTATCATTATTAGCCCACTGCACTCCTCATATTTACGTTTTTTCTGCCTTTTTGTTTTTTAGTGTTTCTTTATGCTGCAACTTATTAACACACTTTACATAATGTTTTAATTAATTTTAATTATTTTAATATTATTTTAAATAAAATATAAAGCGAAATATGTAATTTATAACAAAAACTGATTTAATATCTTTTTGAGAACTGTCAAAGTGATTGTAATTGTAGGGTTGCCAACTTTCAAATAAAATATACATTTTTCGCAAGATTTTTTAATTTTCACACATGCAACAGACTTGGTAACCCTCGCCGCAGACACGTTACGTCATCTAACGGGAAAACATTCGGATGGCGTAATCTTCATTCTATCATTCTTGACGAAAGACTATATTTGCTCAGTATGAATTGTGTCAAAAAATCTTTGCATAATTAGTGAAGAGAACAATAAATACGTTAATTTTCCGTGAATTTGGTATTTTTGGGTTTTTCATGATTGCTGTTGCGCATGTGAAGAATGTTGCATAGCGGGTATGTACAAAATAATTGTCCACTATTCCTATTACGTTCTCTCTTAAAATAAGGACTGTGTAAAACATCTTATAGCATGTTCAGACGGCAAAATGAACCACTTGATTCGCTCTCTGAATCATGATTGTGAACCTTGGTGTTCAGACGAGTGTTCTTGTTTCATTTTGACGTTTATATTTTTTGAAGACATCCTTCTACACTTTACGTTTCACTATTTATTTTTTTCCGTTTTTATTTGAATATATACTTATATGTAAATATACACTTTTTATTTGTTAAATGTTTCTATTTACTTTATTGCACAAATTATTTTTTTTTGTTTTTTTCTTTGTTTATATATTTTTGACAGTTAGTTCAGATGAACTAGCGATAATTTCTTTTCAAACTTGGAGATGACACTCAATGTTACTAGGTTCATTTTGAACCAAGTAGATTCGCTCTCAAAATTTTGTATGGCGAATCATATAGATTCAATCATGATTTGGGCGCGAAGCGTGAATAAGAGAGCGAACCGCGAATCTTGCTGTCCGTGTGAACATAGCATTAGTGCTTAAATAGAAGTAAGACTTGAATTAAAAGGGTCACCAGGCATTCCAAAAGAAGTGACACTCAATGTTACAAGGTTCATTTTGAACCAAGTAGATTCGCTCTCAAAATTTTGTATGGCGAATCATATAGATTCAATCATGATTCGGGCGCGAAGCGTGAGTAAGAGAGCGAACCGCGAATCTTGCTGTCCGTGTGAACATAGCATTAGTGCTTAAAAAGAAGTAAGACTCGAATTAAAAGGGTCACCAAGCATTCCAAAAGAAGTGACGTGGCATGTTGAAAGCAAAATGATTTAAGTTTGCTAAAGAACACATTTCACTTCCTCCAGAGTACTGGGATGATTTATTTTCCGTGATGAGACGAAAGTGATGCTGTACTATCATGACGGACCCCAAAAAATTTGGCGAAAACCTCTAACACCATTAGAAAATAAAAATTTAATTCCTACAGTAAAATTTGGACCACTGTCAGTTATGGTATGGGTTGTATATCAAGCAAGGGAGTTGGTAAAGGATTTTGGATCGAACTGACCGCTAGTTTTCGACAATTCGGTTTTATTGACCCGGAAAATTCGCCTAAGTTCATATACAAATTTTATCAAGGTAATGACTCGAAATATACATCTTATTTGTGTGAGTCCTGGTTATTATACAACTGTCCTAAAGTTATTTCTGCCCTGCCCAGATTCGTGATATGAACCCTATCGAAAATTTGTGGGTCCATCTAAAGAAAAAGGTCGCCAACAAATAAAAATGATTTAGTAAAATTTATTAAAGAAAACTGGGAAAAATACGTGCAAAATTTAATATTCAAAAGCTTATTCATTTACAATTTGTAATTGATTCTCAAGGTGGACACACAAAATATTATCAACTATAAACCTGGGCTGTGGATGATCAATCTACCGACTCTGACTCCGACCCCAAATCCGATTTCGACATCGACTCCGAGCCTTCAATACGACAGGTTTTGCAAAATATATGTTATAGTTTCCTTTTCCAATTGTGTTTCAGAAAATATCAATTGATTTTCAGAAAGTATCAATTGTATTTCAGAAAGTATCAATTGTATTTCAGAAAGTATCAATTGGATTTCAGAAAACATCAATTGAATTTCAGAAAGTATCAATTGTATTTCAAAATACATCAGTTGAATTTCAGAAAGTATCAGTACTACAGTATCAGCTGAACTGTACGTGTTTACTTTTGCACACTCTCGCGGTTTTCATTGTAAATTTATATTTAATATATTAATTTATTAATTTATAAAACTTGCCATGGCTCATAAACGGAGAATTTTTTGGGAACAGTAGAGGAGCAGTTATCCCTGCAGATAAAAAGGAGATTCTGCATGTTTCCAGGAAAAGAGAATGAATTTCTAACACAATATGCATTGGAAATGTTAACCTATAGATAACAGAGCAAATGAGAATCTTAGGTATCGTTTTACCAAAAACTTACTTTGGAACACTCAACCTCCTTCTTACATAAGGAATATAATATTTTTATTGAAAAAGAATAATATTTCTTTACCACAGAAACCAATCAGCACTAATAGTGCTGGCGCAATTGTTACGGTTGATAACAGCTTCAGAGTACTCAACAAAAAAAATACCAATCCTGAATGTTTTAAGAAAATGCTGGCCGAAAAAATTGTATCTTTTTCCCCAAACTTAATTCTCTATACTGATGGTTGATTTCATAATGGTGTTACATCTTTTGCAATTGTCAAACAAATATCAGATTCTCAATTTGATATTATTACAGACAGCTCAGGAATTTTTACTGCTGAAATTGCGGCAATAAAGAGTGCTATTGGTTATGCAACTGAACATGGAGGAAGAACAGTAATTTGCACGGATAGCCTTAGTGCCACTATAGCTTTAATGAAGAACCAAAGCGGAGCTTATGATGATATATTATATCTAAGTGTGAATGATCAAATTGTTTTACTATGGATTCCTTCTCATATTGGGATCCAAAGTAATGAAAGTGCAGATAGTGCCGCTAAGGATGCTCTTAATTTATCCGAAATCACAAAAACACCATGTTTTCCCAAAGTTTTGTCAAATCTTACAAGTTTATCCAAAGGCAACTAAATCCACCATATAACAGACCTAATTACAGCAACAACTTTGTAGGAGACAGTGTATTACACTAGCACGCATAAGAGTTGGTAAAGGAATTTTTAATAGTAAGCATTATTATGAGAAAACAGATCCTCCAAAATGTCATTTTTGTAACGTTTTACTTACAACTACTCATATTTTATCCAAATATTCGAACTCCAGGATTGATCAACCACTGAATAAGTTACTTGATTCTTCCAATAATTACAATTTACCCAACATACAACATAGTTTTCTAAAGCATAATATCCGCGATGTATAAGGCCAATTTTTTTTTTTTTACTTTTTTTAATCTCACTCTATTAAACCATTGAACTTTAAAAATTTTTTATTAGTCGAGCGCATTTGGTCTAGTTACCCGGCGCCTTGAGTTTATATTTTATATATTCACTCTGTTAAATATATTAGAAATAAATAAATATATAATCACAGATTTAAAGAACCCAGGACTCTTGCCTCTAATGCCAACAGATTTCGTTTTGTGAAGTATTTTGCTCCGTACGATTTTGTTATAATCTTTTATCATAAAGAAAATTGTGATCCGTGATTACTATTAACCCTGAACTGTGGAGGTGGTGGTAAATTTTTCTCTCTCTTTAAATTTTTTCTACAAAAAAAGGAAGGGTTGTGAAATAAAGTGCCTGCTACGTATGTTGAAATTATATAACAAAAATTTTAATTTTTTATTTTTTTTACCTTAACAATCTAGTAGCTTAATTTTAAAAAACAAATAATTATAAAGAAATGTTTTTTAGTAATATTTTTCAGTAAAATAAAAAGGGGTAAAAATTACAACCACGTCACTGACCACGTCCCAAAATTTCACCTCCATAGTTTAAGGTTACAATAAGCCTGAAATTAACTTTTTTAAAAATATATAAATAATTTTTTAGTGTAACACTAATTATTTTATGAGTTTGTGTAAATGTTTGAGTCACGCTTAAAGTCACAGTATTTTTACTTACTTGTTTTGTAGTTTCTTAAATACAACAACTTAGACACTTTAGTGAGTTACAGTAAGTAATTTTACTTTATTAATTTAATAAACTTTTAATTTCATTCATTCATTTTTTTTCAATTTCATTTGTTTTTTCTTTACTTCAACATTGAGATACTGTGCTATTTATTACAAAAATAATAAAAAAAATATTCATATTATATTTATAATGTTGATGGCCCTGGACTTGCAAATCGCACTCTCTTAAGTTGTGGATCCAAATCGTCGTGCGAATCGTCTGAATTTGACTCTGATTCAGAACTTATGGTGTGCACAGGCACGTTGGTTCCAGACTGCCCTCCATCATCAGCTTTTTCTTCTTCAAATACTCATACAGGGTGATCTTGTGACTCCACCAACATACCTGAAATGAATTAGAAAAGAAATCAAAAAAGGAATGCAAAACAATACATCAATAAAATTGATATTACCTCTGCAAGCAATGCGTCGGGTTTTTTGCCTTTGTACCGTTTTTCCATGGGCATTGTGGTTTGGTGAAACCGTTCTTCTTGCTCATCGGATTCGGTAGGGAGTTGTTTGACAAAATCGTCAAAATGAAAATGAAGAAAATTCAGCTTTAATGTCATCGATGTGCCGATTTTCTCAAAATAATACAGCATTTCTTTCACCCATTCTCTTGCTTCCGGTTCCGCGTCTCGACCCCCTCCCAAGACTCTGGTGCATATACGCTGAAGGTAAATACATGCCTGTTAAATGAAGACAAAAAATAAAGACAGGAAAGAAAACATTAACATAGTGTGAATATTACATTGAGGTGAACAAAAATTCGTTTTAAATTTACTACAATACCTTTTAATTTTGTCATCGCTACGCTTTGGGAAAACGCTTTTCAAATAGTCGAATGCGTTTGGACAATTTACAACGGCCACTTCGATGAATTTTTTAACAATTCCCAATTTTATGTGGGGCGGTGGCAGCAAGATGTCTTGAGTATTGTCAATTAAAGGTGCATTCTTCAGTCTATGTTGTTTCATGTGTTCCTCCACACTTCTTCTTGGTCTCCACGAATTACATTGGAATTGATTCAGAGATGAGCGCGAATCCCAATTACAAAGAACACAAAAGAATTTTGGGAAGCCGCCCTTATCGATGATCCCTTGCAAAATGTTGATGACCTTCAAATTACATTATATCTTTCAGTGTTTCATAGCTTTCTTTCATGTTAATACCCATTGCTAGCGGAATGGAAGGTTTTCGGTTCGACACATGCAACAACACTGCTTTCAAGCTTGAAACAGAACCATCGATAAATAATATCCACTCACTAGCGATGTAGTTCATTCCCATTTTTACCACCAAAGCTTTTATATCGTTGCAGTAAGCGAACAAATTGAATCATTTAGAGTGTAGAGGCTCTGAAATTCAGCTTGCCGTTTGCGGTACGCCGTAGAGTAAACATTAGAATGTGTGAGTTTTCTTCGCTTTAAAAACGCTGTCAAAAATATGGCAAGTCGCTGCGATAGTCCCAACATGCTATGGCCAATTTTTTTCAATGGCATATTGCGAGACACAACCACGGCGTCTGGCGGCAGCAGCTTCATCTGTACCTCAACACCTACAATCATATGGCGGTAATGTTAACTTTATTATTAAAAAAAAAACTTTCTAGAAATATAAGGAAAATTTGTCTATATATAAATTTAAACTAAAAAAATTTTACTACATTAATAAAATTTTCGAAATATTAATTTTAACTAAAAATGTTTCCGCATTAATAAAAATTTTCTATATGGGGGGTTTCATGTCAAGTGCACCAACTTTTGAAACCGATGACTTCCGATCGGGATGAAATTTGCACCAAGGTTAGTCCTATTGGATAGTAGTTTAGACACAATTTTTCAACAAGATCGGTCCAGATCTCTCTGAGTTAGAGGGGATCAAAATTTGACATTTTGGCCAAACAGGTGTTTTTTCTCATCCATGTAACTTATTACCTATTGTTCCTAGAAAATTTTCTCCCAAAGAGTTTAGATAGCTATTTCTTCAATATTTCGGAAAACATACTTAAAAAACAAAAAAAAAAATTTGTAGACTTTTTTTTTGCTAAATTAAAGCATTTTTTGCCTTTCTTTTTCCAAAAAGCGCATTTTTTATTTTTTTTTTTTTTATTTTTTCATAAGAAAGCTTAGGATTTTTCCTTTAAGAGCTTTTTGGTCGCTTAGTAGGATGGGAGTGGGATATTTATCAAAATAAATGTTTTGTAGCTCAAGACAACGGTTTTTCAATTTTTCACAAATGCACTATTTTGAATTTTTTCCTATTTGTGTCTAAAACCTTACAAATAAAACTTATACTAAGAAACTAGACAAACTAAACTTTCCGAAGGTATATAATATACCTAACTAAAATTTTATACCCTCGAAAATCGCTTGTTTTCTATAGAAATGTTGAAAAATTATTATTTTTTATTTATTTTTCATAATAATTAAATTAATGTACAATAATAATAATATTAAAAATAAAAAGATAAATAATTTATTAAAATTTAATCTTAATTGCATTAGATCCATTTATATCATAACTATTTTTATACTTAATTTATTGTAGCTGATGAAGTATTTAAGTCTTGTAAAATTTTAAATACCCAGTCTTTCATCCAGCTTTTTTGTCGCCTTTATTTACTGCGTTTTTTTGTCAATCCTTTCTTGGCGTTACTAGGTTCAGCTGTTGATTTCGCTGCTGGTTTATTTGTTGTCTTTGGAAAGAAGAGGCAGAAAACTTTTTCAACTTGAGTCTTCCATCGACAAGCGTTATAAAAGCATGGTATTGAGCGGTGCCATCGATTGTTACCGCAGCATCGAATCTGCTCTTCAGTGTTTTCAATGTTTCCTGATGTGAAAGGGGGGTTTAACATATTTTGGGTATTACAGTATCGAGGTTATGAAATTTTAGTTAGGTATGTTACATACCCTCGGAAAGGTTAATTTGTCTAGTTTCTCAGTATAAGTTTTATTTGTAAGGTTTTTCACAAAAATAGGAAAAAATTCAAAATAGTGCATTTGTGAAAAATTGAAGAACCGTTGTCTTGAGCTACAAAACATTTATTTTGATAAATATCCCACTCCCATCCTACTAAGCGACCACAAAGCTCTTAAAGGAAAAATCCTAAGCTTTCTTATGAAAAAAAAAAATGCCCTTTTTGAAAAAAAGCAAAAAATGCTTTGATTTAGCAAAAAAAAAAAGTCTAAAATTTTTTTTGTTTTTTTAAAGTATTTTTTTCCGAAATATTGAAGAAATAGCTATCTAAACTATTTGGGAGAAAATTTTCTAAGAACAATAGGTAATAAGTTACATGGATGAGAAGAAACACCTGTTTGGCCAAAATGTCAAATTTTGATCCCCTCTAACTCAGAGAGATCTTGACCGATCTTGTTGAAAAATTGTGTCTAAACTAATATCCAATAGGACTAACCTTGGTGTAAATTTCATCCCGATCGGAAGACATCGATTTCAAAAGTTGGTGCACTTGACATGAAACCCCCCATATATAAATTAAAAAAAAAAAAATATTTTTCTACATTAATAAATTTTCCTAGATATAAAAATTAGACTAAAAAATTTTCTAAATTAAAAATGTTCTAAATTACAAAATTGCTAAAATTAAAATTGTGTAAAATTTAAAATTAGAACTAAAAATTTTCTAAATTTAGATTAAAACTAAATTAAAAAGTCTTTTAATATAAAATCCAACTAAAAAATTTTTTCGTATATTACGAAATGTTTCTAATTATAAGAATAAACTAAATATTTTACTACGTTAAGAAATTTTATGAATTTAAGCTAAAGAGAAATAAATTTTGCTAAAAAATTAATTTTCCTACCTAAATAAATATTTCTAATTATAAATTAAAAATTTTTTAGATGTAACATTTTCTAAAAGTAAAAATTTTTTTTAATAATTATATATTGTTAAAATTAAAAATTTACATAAAATGAATTGGGCTAAAAATAAAAATTATGGTAAATATAAAATTAAATAGTGCTAAAATTCAAATTTTGTTAAAACTAAAAATTTCATATATTAAAATAATTTTCTTAAATATGCATAAAATTAAGCCAAATTTAAAAAATTTTCCTAAAATTAAAATTTCCCTAAAATTAAATTTTGCTAAACTTAAAATTTTGCTAAAAATAAAAATTCGCTAAAAAAAAAAATTTTTAAATGTTACGAAAAATAATTTAAAATTAAAATTAAAACCCTTAAATGAAGGGTAAATAAACCTTTATAACCCGATGTAGAAAACCAAACCAAATTTTTATCATTTATGTGGGTTACCTCCAATTAAGATGGAGTCGAGGTGACATGGTAGGGAGGGCTTAAGGGGCATAACATCCAGTCCCCAATCCCAAGGTAAGTATGGCCATCCATCCATTTAGCGACCGTTTTGTGTTCTTGACAGTTTTTTTTGTAAATCGCACGTGAATATCTGTAGTGCGGTTTCCCTGGGCCTGAGCAAGACCCCACCCATCCGGCGAGCTAGGCCCCACGCCAGCACGTGCGACCAGCAAAGGCTCAGGGAAACGGAAGCGGAATATTCCACCACCACCGTACCATTACATTTTATATTTTATCAGGTAGTGGTGTCCGTATATGGTTATATTTTTCTGTGCTGCACTGTGTAATTAATCGTAATTATACCTCTTATAACTTATTCGTCGGGAACTGCATCTCAAAACTCAATGAAAACTGATGATGTCTCTCCTTTGCCATCTAAGTCTTTGAATTTTATCTCTCCAACAGAAGTAATTGCTTCCTCACAGGAAACTGATATTGGATCTCGTAATCCATCTTTGCCCTCGATGACATTTTCAAATGCTAACACGTTAGTACCAAAACCCGCGGGAATTGCTAGAGAACTTCTTACGACACGACTGCCGAAGATATTAAAAACTTTATAAAGTCTAAGTTCAATAATACACTACCTGATGAAATTCTCGTTTATAAAATAAACTCAAGGAATAGGGCCTCTTTTAAAATAATTGTTCCAGTACACCTATTTGATCAAATTGTAGACACTAACTTTTGGCCGAAAAATGCACTGGTACGTGAATTTATTTATCGTGACGAAAACATTGTATGTCTCCCAACTTTTGCTAACCAGAACACAAAAACTTGTATCAATCTCAACTTTTAACATTGTTTACCAGAATGTAAATGGGATAAACACTAAGCTCCTAATATAATCCTGAACAATTTCGATTTTGAGTTCCATATAGTAGCTTTTACGGAAACCTGGCTAAAAAGTAATATTAATAACTCCGAAATAATATGTGATAAATATCAAATCTTTAGACGGAATAGAAATGGAAAGCTTGGTGGTGGTGTTCAAATTACTGTGTCGAGTATGTATCCTGCTGAGGAAATCATCGTTGAAAACTCTTCAAATTTGGAGCTAGTGGTTGAGGCCATAAAATTTGGAAATAATACACTATTAATTACTTGCTCTTATATACCTCCCAACTCCGATTTTACTCTATGAAAAACTCGCTTTAGCAATTAGATGTGTGGCAGATAAATTAAGATCAGCTGACCACCTGATCTCACTTGGCGATTTTAATATCTCGACAGCATCTTGGACAGCCTTAGATGATACTGAGTTCTTAGTTACAATTACGCCAACTGATTGGGCTCATGATTTCCTTAAGCTCTTGCCAATATGTGTGTTTTTCAAATAAATTACGTTCCTAACTGCAATGATAGAATGCTGGATCTCGTGTTCGTAAATAACCCTACCCTATTCAATGTAATTCGAGCAAACCCTTGTGTTTTACTGAGAATTGTCATCATCCAACACTTTTAATATTCACACCACTCCCACGAAGACCTAAAATTTCTAGTGTTTCTGAATCATTATGCTTTAAACGAACTAACTTCCAAATGTTAAATTATTACTATCTGACTATAACTGGCTTGAAATCATTTCATTTTCAAACGATGGAAGTAATATTGATCAAGTAATCCAAACTTTTTATAAGATACCTTCAACAAATAAAACGAAAACTGTTCCTTAAAAAAAAAAGCTAAAGCAAATGCTCCTCCATGAAATAAAAGCACACTGGCTCTATAAAATTATTTAAGAAAAGTAATAATCAAATTGATCAAAGTCTATATTTTACTCATACTAAACAGCTACAGATTATACAAAACAAGAATCTAAAAATGATATACAAATTTATACCACGATACGCCCACATAGCCGTTTTATTCATAATACTTTTGATGAAAAATGCATGTTGTCAAACTTTGATCCAATAAGAAATTTGCTGACATGAATTCTGATAACGTATCTTATTTAAGAATTACATAATTTTATTCAAAATTTCTTATATCTTTTCTTAGCATTCAAAAGCTCTAATAACGCTACAATTTTATCCTTAAACTGTGATATACATAATCTAGCTTTTATTATACTCTATACCACTATGTGGTTTGGGTGTAATGACTTTGTGCTGCTGTTTGTAACAACCAAAAATATTAGACCTAGACCCATCTTTTATAATACCGATTGAATCAGAATCACTTTTTGAATCGATTTAACTTTGTCCGTCCGTCCGTCTGTGTGTCCATGATGTAAACTTTGTAATCAAACTGCAAACCCTATGCAATCGACATAAATTGCCATAAGATCCAAGTTGTCGTATAGATCTTAGTCAAATTGGGTTTGTATGTATTTATTGCATCCATTAATGAATAGTCCAAAAACGGTCCCTATGGGACAACTCTTGGTCATAGGCCCCATATAGAGTTTTCCCGATCTTCACTTAAATCTATCAAAAAACAAAAATATTGCACTGATTCATCTCAAATTTTTTTTGTATATATTTTCGCAAAATACAAGAGACTTTACCAACCATGGTCAGGATCGGTCCATTTTTGGACCTAGACCCCATATAGACATAGCATCCGTTATGAACTTTTTCATATCTGCAGCCAAAAAAATTAATAAAAATGCCACTCAAATTTGGTTTATGCTTATTTTCTATATCCAATTAGTTGTTCCTAAGAGATAGGGTCTCTAAACGCATGGTATAGGGTATCGTATAGTCGGTCTAGACCGACTATAATTTTCTTACTTGTTTTTAAATTCACTTTGATATCTATGCTGTAACATTTTATAAAATCTCATATCTTGCTCTAATAAAATCGAATAAAGGAAATATATATATAATATTACTACAGACTCCTCGACTCCGACTCCGCAGCCCTGCTAAAAACCCATAAACGTACAATAAATTAAACATTTTTTTTTTTTTTGACAGCACAGAAATTTAACTGTTGTCCTATTTTAATATCTATTAGAATATCTTGTGTTGAGTTATTTTTTTTTTGTATTTATTATATTTATAAACAACATACACTTGTGGACATAAACTTAAGTTACTCAGGCAATCTATTTTTCCGAGTGAAAAAATAACGGTACGTTATATGTTGATTCATTCAAATTTTTCCAAATATGCAGCACCGTTATGATTCTTTGAATATATAAAAAAAAAAATTGCATTTCAATGTTCATTTGGAATTGCTTCCAAAATCAAAAATGTAAGACTTTTGATAATCTGCAAAGACATAAACAACGCAAAACGAACGATTTAAATCCCATGGAAAATCTACGGGGGTCGTAAAACGGATAGTTGCGGCCAGAAAATCTACAAATAAAACTGCACTCAGGGATATTATTCAGACAGAATGGAACAATATTACTTCTCAGCAGTGTTACGCTTTAGCTAAAGCAATGCCAAACAGATGTGCCTAAGTAATCCTCCAAAAAGGGGACCCAACAAAATACTACAGGTCCAAAATAGTTTGAATAAAAAATAAAACAATTTAGACAAATTTTAACAATTTCTTTGCAGGTAACCTAGTTATATGTCCACTAGGGTGGAGTATAATTTTTTTTTCGAACTTGAAAATGCCTGGGGGTGGAATATTTGCCTTCTAGTTGCCAATAGAACAAAGCACAAAAGAAATAGTCAAATTTGCAGTATAACAATAAATACACAATAAAAACAACTTTAAACTTTACATCTGATCTCATTTTTTGTTAAATACAATGACTGTTACCACATTGGTAATAATAACAATGGCTTGTTTGATGAATAATTGTACCATTAAAGGTGATAGGGAAAGAATGATCATACTAAATGTAGTGGTCTTTCTGGACTTGTTGCTGATGCTTTATAAAGGATCCGCCAAATAACTTTTTTTTTTGAAAATGCTATAAACTACTGAATATTATCTTCCTTCCGGTTAATAATGGAAAATAATTTCATTTAAATGGCTGCCTCGGCTGGCCATGCAGTAGCCTACACGATCGGTCCAATTTTTAAGCACATTATCGATTGTGTGCAGCTGTATTTCACCAATGGCTTCACGAATATTGTCCTTTAAAGCGTCAATTGTCTCTGGCTTGTTGGCGTAACACTTATCTTTGAGGGCACCCCACAAATAATAGTCCAACGGTGTCAAATCGCAGCTCCGAAGTGGCCAAACGACATCAGCTCTGCGGCTGATAATGCGAACTTCAAAAACAGGGCGCAAAACATCGAGTGTACTTCGGCTGTGTGGCACATAGCGCCGTCCTGTTTAAACCAAATGTTGCCAATATCCTCCTCTTTTATTTTTGTGAACAAAAATTCGTTCAACATGGCCCGATAACGATCGCCATTGACTGTGACGGCCACTCCTTGCTCATTTTCGAAGAAAAATGACCCAATTATGCCTCTGGACCAAAATCCGCACCTCGTTTTGGGTGTATCGGCTTTTCAATGCATGCGTGCGGGTTTTCTGTGCCCCATATGCTACAATTTTGCTTGTTTACATACCCGCCAAGATCAAAATGAGCTTCATCTGAAAAGATTATTTTTTTGGCAAAATCGGCATCTTCTGTAAGTCGATCGCAGGCCCACTTAGCGAAGCGAAAACGCATTGGATGGTCAGTTGGCTTCAACTCCTGAACCAATTGGACTTTGTATGGCGTCATACCAAGGTCTTTATGCAAAATTCGTCTCAATGATGCCTCCGAAATGTTCAATTCTTGAGAACGACGGTGAATTGTTGACTTTCGGTGACATTCTGCCACAGCAGCAATATTCTCGGGTGTACGCACTGTTTTTGGCTTTTCACGCTTTGGTTTATCGATGAGGATGCCAGTTTCTTTCACTTTTTTCACAAGATAACGAACATACGGAGCTGACGGTGCTTCTCTTCTTCCAAAATCCGTACGCAATTTTCGCACACATTCTGCAACATTACCATGATTTTCAAAGTAATGTCGCAATATTCCCAGCGTTGTTCAAGCGTATACACAACCATATTCGTTCAGCGGAAGGATAAAACTAATTATCTGTCAAATCAAACATGAGCTATGTGTTACCATTCACGAAATAAGCACTAGTTGAAAAAAAAAACGTTAGATGGCGGACCCTTTATAACAATAAAGAGTTACATTGGTGTTGCAATAAATGCAGAAAAATCGGAGTGAATTTCTACCGTTTTTTTCAATGATTCACAAAAGGAATTCAATGATATCCAGGAAAAGGTAACTAAATTATCGATGGCTATATCTAGTTATGGCAAACTATTTGATGATTATAAATCATTAGATAATTTAAAATCTCCACCTCAATCTTCTCCAAAACGTCGTAAGTCGTCACGAAATACAAATAAAAATAAATCTGATAATCTTCATGGTGTTACTCCGAATTCAGCAACACTAATATCTGATGCCTCAGTAATTAATTGTAGTGCTGATTTGCCGCTGGGCTTTGCTGAAGTGCCATTAAATCAACCTACCTTCGCTGAGAGCTGTTCCTCCAAAAAAAAAACTGTTTTTATCTCGCGTTTAGCTATTGAAACTACTGCTGAAGATGTTGATGCCTTTGTTAGATCAAAGTTGCGCCCAAACACAGAAATTTCGACATATAAGTTCGTTTTTTCTCAACATAGATCTATCACATCCTTTAAAATTACCGTTTCTTATGATCTTTTTGACCGTATTATTGATCCTAACTTTTGGCTTGAAAATACATTGGTTCGATAATATATATTTAGACAAAATTCTAACAATAATGCCCGCCTACCTATAACTGATTCAAGTGTTCCAAAAAACTAAAAGATCTTTCTGGTGAAAGTACATATTTCATTAGTTGGTAAACGTTTGTGCTCTGAAAACTAAACTGTCAACTTTATATATTGAAAGTTTCAACATAAGTCATCATATTATCGTATTTACTGAAACTTGGCTTAATCATACCTTTTTAAATACTGAAATATTTTGCAATAAATATAATATTTTTAGCAAGGTTCAGAAAATACACACACGAAACACACAATGTTCTGTTCAAAAGCAGCCAACACATATCTTTATTTTCCTATCAATTATGTGCGTTTCTAAATTTTCTACGGTGCCCAACACAACAATGACTGTGTTCGTTTTAATATTTCGTTATTTACACGAACATTTTTGTATCACATACTTTTTGTTTCAATCACACATAAAGCACACATTTTTGAGTGTTGCTTTATTTGAAGTTAATGTTCTGGTACGTGTACTGAAAAAAAAACACAGAACATATACAATAAACAGGTTCGAGTTCAGTTATATTTTAAGTCGTGTTGTGGCTCGTGTAGTGAGAAAAAAAACAACATGTACAATAAACAGGTTCGAGTTCAGTTATATTTTAAACACGACTTAAAATATAACTGAACTCTTATTGCTGTCTCAAGTATCTTATCATCTGAGGTTTTATTAATTTATTCCTCTGTAAACATCGAATTCGTTGCAGTTTTAATTAAATACAATCATAAAAAAATATTTGTTACTTGCTCATACATCCCTCCATCGTCTCCAGTCTTTATATGTTAAACATGGAGAAGCTATTAAATTTGTTCTACGTACTGCCAATCCGTATGACTCCGTTATTGTTCTTGGAGATTTCAATTTGCCTTCAATTTCGTGGAAGTTCCATTTGTATAATACTTTGTATAATTCATGTTATTTAAATTATTTGAACAAAATGAAAAATAATTTTAAACGAAATCCGAAGTCATTCTACAAATTTGTTAACTCTAAGAGAAAAACTAAGGGCTATACTGCTGTTAAGAAATTCCTACAACATGAATCCTGTGATGATACTATTGTATGTAATTAATTTGCTGATTTCTTCTCTACTACTTACTCCGATGCAACTTTTGATGATTCAAAATTCTGCTCATATAAATTAAAGTTCCTTTTTCATAAATGAAACACAATTTTATTTAATTTAATTTATATTATAAATTTATTTGTCTTTTATTTTGAAGACACTTTAAAATAATTTAATTGCATTAATTGTTCAAATTAAAGTTCCTTTTTCATAACTGAAACAACACTTTATTTAATTTAATTTATTTTATAAAATTAATTGTCCTTTTGAAAACACTTTATAATCTTAGAATTTCATTAATTGTTCTGCTTGCTTTGGAATCTTGTTTATAACTACCACTGCGACAGCGACTATTACTATTGCCGTAACTAACTGACTAAGATTGTGATTTTGCTGTCTTTTTCTTTTTACCTTTATTTAAATAATACTAAATTACCTTTGTCAGCAACAAGGAAACACTAAAGAAACACCACCGAAAAAATGCTGAGACGAACAAACATATGGTTGACATAAATAACAGTCAAGTGCATTGACTTGAGAATTATTTATGTGTGGAATTGAAATGGCAATAAATGTAATGTGATATTGTGACACAATTATTAAATGTAGAACATAATTATTAAATGTAAAACATTGCAATATGATATTGCGACATACTCGTGCCCGTTGTGAGTAGTTTGATGAGGGCAAAAACATTTATAAAAATAAATGACAAACTAAGGTGTTTGTCAAGTTGGGTGGCAAAATATTTATTTACCAAAAAATTAATGACGTCACATTGTGTGACTGTGAATATGAGGATAATTGGTAAACTAATTCGTTCACCATATTGGGCGACATGGATGGCGGACTGACGTGATTGGCGGACTGAATTGTTCGCCATATTGACGGAAATATTTGTTTGCCATATTGGCGGACTGCTCTGATTGGCGAACTGACTTGTTCGCCATGTTTGCGGACCGATTTGTTCATCATATTGGCAGACAGATTTGTTCGCCATATTAGCGGACTGATAAGGTGGCATGGAAGTGTGTCATGCCTTAACTTATACACTGACTGCTACTCAAATTATATCCATTCCTTCTCTTGCTATGACTGTGGTTTCTAATGAATTGAAGAAACTTAAATTTTCCTGCAACAGTGGTCCAGATAAATTTTCGTCCTGTATTTTAATAAAATGTGCTGATGTTTTAGCTGTACCATTAACACTCTTGTTTAATACCTCAATTAAATACGGTTATTTTCCCAATATGTGGAAGGATTCATTCATTATTCCACTATTCAAATCTGGTAACAAGGCTAATATTACTAATTATCGAGGAATTGCTAAATTAAGTATTATAGCTAAATTTTTTTAAAAAATTATAAAGGATTATCTATGCCATCAAGTAAATACTTTAATTTATCCCTTCCAACATGGTTTCCAAAAAAGATGTTCAAGCTCTACAAATCTATTATAATTTACTACAATTGTCAATCGTGGTTTTCTTGAACGCAAACAAACAGATGCAATGTCGGGCACAAGGCAGCCATCTTGGACCGCTTCTTTTTTCTTTGTTTATAAACGATCTTCCGAATGTTATTCGTTTTTCAAACATCTTGATGTATGCGGATGATGTCAAAATTTGCTTCTGTTATAATCAACACTCTGATCAAGTTTTTCTCCAAAATGATTTGAATTCATTTTATTCTTGGTGTAATTTAAATTTAATGGAGCTGAACCTTAAAAAGTGTAAATATATGCGTTTCGTCAGAACGAGGCCGATATCTGTTAACTATGTGCTGGGTGATTATTGTCTCGATAAAGTAGATAATTTTATAGATCTTGGTGTTTTATTGGATCATAAACTGAGCTTTATTCCTCATATAACAATTACTGTCAACAAAGCCAGAGGTATACTTGGTTACATAAAACGTTTGACTAAAGAGTTCAATGATCCCTATGTCACCAAAACTTTATATACGTCACTTGTGAGACCTATCCTGGAATATGCTTCTATAATTTGGGACCCAATCTACCAAATTCATACTAACAGTCTGAAATCTGTGCAGAAACAATTCCTTATGTTTTGTCTTCGGAGTTTAAACTTCAATCCAAGTAATCTTCCATCCTATACCAACAGACTTGCCCTTATTTAGCTAACAACTTTAAAAAGCCGGAGAACTATGCTATATGTTTCATTTCTCCTTAATATAATTAATGGTGATATTTGTTCCGGATTCCTGATTAACAATATATCATTCAACATTCCTCAACGATCAACACGTTACTTCTCACCTTTATCTGTACAGTTCCATAGAGCTAATTATGCAAATGCAGTCCTCTCAGGAGAATGTCATTCAATTTAATGAACTTTATAGATTTATTGATTTCTCATTAAACACTAATCTAATTAAAAGTAAAATAATATGCTTTCTAAATTCATGAATAGTTATGTACTAAAACTAAATTTAAAATGTTTTTCTTTGTAAATACTCTGTAAGGATTAATTCCATAGACCAAGATACGAATAAATAAATAAAAAAATAAAACAACAAAAAAGTTAGTCCTATGCATTGATATCTTCAGGTTCCTTTATGAGTTTTAAATTTTAGAAAAAATTTTAAAAACACTGTAGCAAAAAAATTTTATAAATTATTAATTATTTATATACATATAAAGTAGGCGGTCTGCAAAATTATGTTCAGTTAATCGAATGTTCATTCAGAGTGGTTTGTTTCCAAATATTTTTATAAACGTTCTAAAACGCCTCGAACTCGCCTAAATTGTAATGTATATGGAACTCCATGTAAACTTCGTGGTAATATGCTTCCAACTCATTTCGATATTATGAAATTGTTTTTGTGGTATCGGAACTTTTCGTAGGCTCCTAGTGTTCTAAATATTTCAAAGAAAGTTGTAATTCAGAAAATAAAGGATTATAATGAAAAATATAACTTAATCAAGAAAAACAATTCTATTAGGAGAACTCAAAAATTCAAAGCAGATAGTTAAAAGCTTTTCGGTATTTGTTCGTGCAAATGCGTTAATTTTGATTCATTTTCCATTTATGGAAAGAGAACTTTTGCAAGACCAGAGGGGCCAACGGAATATGATAATCGGCACCATTGATGTTAATATAAAAGAAAGGAATTATTTAAAAGAAAGGAATTAGTTAAAAATAGGTATGAAGAAAATAAAATTAAAGCTATAACATCTACATATAACGTAGTTCAAAGTAATATTAAAAAAGAAGAAAGCAGCGAATCAAGTGACGACAATTGTTCTGAGTACTATGGTTTCAAATATACGGTGGTAGATTATATAGGTTCAAGACCATCAACATCAAAAACTATAATAATGCCTCCAAAGAGAGGGGTTGTTCTATCCAATGTAGCTGAGGCATGTGGCAGAAATGGAGATTCAGACAGAAATGCTTCTCTTCTTGTAAATGCTTAATTCAAACATATTGGTGTAGTCAGTAACGAAGATTCTTCGTTAGTTATTGATAGAAGTAAAATTAGAAGAGAAAGAAAATGACAGAGAGAAAATCTTGTTGATATAGAAATGAAACAGGAAAATAGATGGCAAAAAATGTGACCCGAAGGGAGACACTGGTCTTATGGGAAAGTTACTTAATAAATGTGAGATTCCCGTAATGCTACTTAAATCTGTTAGATCTGATGTTGAGTTTCCTGCGATAAATATAAGCGATCTGAGCAGCGAATAACAATACTTGCACGAAATCGGTCTGGCAATAGGTGAAGGAAAAATATCTCTCAAACTGGCATCTAAACAGCCTGACACAATGTCACATGCCAGGTGTATGCAAGCACCTGGTTTTTTATTAAATTTAAATCAGCTTGTCAGTATGGATCCCAACACTTATTTTGTTTCATTCAATATTCTCGTTATTTACCTGTACAATATAAGAAAAACATTGATAAAGTTATTCAAAGAAATACATATTTCGCTGATCCCGAAAATATTTTGATCGGCATGCTCTGTGATTACTGGAAACATATTCGAAAGTTGGCAGTACTGAGAATTTTAAATTGCTAAAGAAAATAATATTTGCGATTTTAAAGTTCCTGAAATAAATTTTAAAGCAACCGATTACACCGAACTAATTAATTGGCAATATGTTAAAGGAACAGAACCACCACTTACAAAAAGTATCACCGAAGCTAAACTCAGAGAAACTTTCATAAATATTTCCGAAAATTGTCACACTCAAGCAGTAGAAATTCACATTAAAATGGTAACTGAAGCATCATCGTCATATGTGGTAACAAAGGCAGGGATGGATTAATTCGGGCTAAAATATTTTCCAGAAAAAAAAATTGATACAAAGAAAGATTTTATTAAATTAGACATTAATAAAAATAAAAACAAGTAAGAAAATTATAGTCGGTCTAGCCCGGCTATATGATACCCTATACCATGGTTAAGATACCCTATCTCTAATTGGATATAGCAAATAAGCATAAATCAAATTTGAGTGGCATTTTTATTAATATTTTTCGCTGCAGATATGAAAAAGTTCATATCGGATACTATATTTATATGGGGACTAGGTCGAAAAATGGACCGATCATGACCATATTTGGTAAAGTCACTTATACTTTGAAAAAATATACACAAACTTAATTTGAGAAAAATCTGTGCAATATCTTTGTTTTTTAATAGATTTAAGTGAAGATCGGGAAGCAGCTCTGTATGGGGCCTATGACTAAGAATTTTCTTATAGAGAGTATTTTTGAACTACTGATTAATAGATGTAATAAACACATACAAACCCAATTTGACTGAGATCTATATGATAATTTGGAACTTATGGCAATTTATGTCGATTTCATAGGGGTCATTTGTATGGGGGCTAGGTCTGAACATGGACCGATTCTCACCAATTTCAATAGCGTTCATCCCATGGCCGATGGAAGCTTATGTACCAAATTTCATCAAAATATATTCATATTTGCGACCTGTAGTTTGATTACAAGCTTTACATGGACACACAGACGGACGGACGGACGGACGGGCATTGCTATTTCGATTCAAAAAGTGATTCTGAGTCGATCGGTATAATTAAAGATGGGTGTAGGTCAAATATTTTTGGTTGTTACAAACAGCAGCACAAAGTCATTATACCCAAACCACATAGTGGTATAGGGTATAAAAATAAATTAAAATAATACTACAAAAATATTTAAAATTAAAAAAGTAAAAAATGTGACTTGCGGGACTTGGTATACAACATGCAATCATTTTCCCGTCAAGGGTTTTGGTTATTCCGTTTTATTTTAAAAAAGCGAAGAGCACTTCAAAAAAATAAAATTTTTAAATCTTTCAATAAAATAAAAATCATGTGAGTCCGATCACAGGGGAGATGTATAAACATCTACTAATTAAAGATTTTTTTATGTCACTTTTTTAAAATCAAACAGAAAGCGTCATATATGTAACACTTATAGCAAACAACTGCAGGGCCTCTGGTTATACTTGTGGGGTTATTGAATTATATATATCTGTGGTCACAAGCGTTAACCGCCTAAGTCCAAAATCATGCTTTTGAGAAAATTAACTTTTTATGTAAACGTAATGGGGCTTCATTACGAATTAGGTCAGAATGTTTTCATTAATAACTTTTTAATAAACAGTGTTAGAGAAATGGGGTTTTCACGTAAATATAAAGCGTTTTGCGTAGAATATGATAGAGTATATAACTCAAATCGTTCTTAAGTCGACTTAGGCGGTTATCGTTTGTGACCACAGATATGTTATACGTTTATATTGTGAAATTTTTAACGTTTTAAAGCAAAGGGTTGTTGAATTAGCTGAAACAATTTTGTATCATAATTTTTTCACCAATACAATCATAAGTCACACCGATTTGTCTTACGGCTGTTTTTGTGATTGTATTGTGAAATAGAAATTTATCCCCCTGCGCGTATAGATATTTACACATCAAAAAGGAACCTGAAGACAATAATTTTCTTCGAAAAATTGTTTGCAGTTATCGTTATCTGATCAAAAAGCAATAATCCCGCACCCAGGTCAAAGAAAAAACTAATATGAATTTTCGTCTCATATTTGTACTCCACCCTAATGTCCACACAAAATATAAGACTGACATTTGCTTTGTACAAAAAAAAAGTATTTACAATTAATAATTTTGAGTTTTCGTAATTAATCAACTGTTTGATATTTAAACGAAATAAAAATTTTAACATTTTTATTAAAACTGTTTTATTTTTAAAAAGTTATGTATTCCTTATAAATGACTTAACTGTATGTCCACAAGTGTATATAAAAGCTAAGATGAGAAAAAAATAAATAAATAAGTTGATTATTTGAATTAGAAATCAATGTTTCTTTCGAAGTTTTTTATTTTTTCTTCATGTGTAAAGATTTTATTGACAAAGTGTATATAAAAATTGGATGTTAGAATTTGTTGGTCCATTTTTCGACATAATCCCCATATAAATAGAGCATCCGATATCAACTTTCTCATATCTAATTTGTTGGACATAAGAGATAGGGTCTCTAAACGAATGGTACAGGGTATCTAAAGCGACTATACTTTTTAATTTTTACTTGTTTAAATCATATATTTATTTTAAGTATATATTTCTGATTTTATTATTTCCGCTAATAATGTCGGTTTACATTTATATCGGAAGATTAAAATTAAAACTACTTCATTATGTTTCCGCGATTGGATGGAAGTGCGATTTTTAGTGTAACATAGTCATTATTGCCACCCATAGTTAAATATTATCACACTAAATACTGCGATTTCGTCTTGTGACTGTGTCAATTTAAAAAAAAAAAACTTATATTCCGATGTAATGAAGAATGAACTCTCCATGATCTCATAAAGTCTAAAATTTTTTTATTTAACTGGGTTCATTTATAAATCACTAATTAGTTGCTCAGTTAGGAGCTTGAATGGCATTAACTCAACTAAAAATTATTATTCGCTATTAAATAGTAATTTTTCATTGGTAACCAAATATCCAGGTTTGCATCTTAACTACAAATTTTTTTTGAAAACAAGTTCACAAATGTTGCACCAAATTTAATTTTCTTCGGGAAGAATTATGAAAACATTTCGCATCAATTTTTAAAGTTTCCGTCCTATTTTCAGTACAACTTTTCACTCAATGCTTTTATAAGAGGCCGCAAAGAAATAAAGTTTTTTATAAGATTCTTAAATTGCATCTCGAAAAAATTAAATTTATTGATTTATTTTGATCTTTATTTAAAAAGCCTTTGGCAGAATTTTATTTCTAATTTAATAATTAACTAGCAGATTCCAGCACTCGAAATTCGAGTGCAATTTCTGGGCAATTTTCAGCCAATTCACAATCCAATACTTTTTTGGTTTATTATTATTGTGAATGAAGATGATATACTCATTAACAAATTTAATAAACACACACATAGCATATATATAATTTTATGCATGTGTTAGTAGCAACTTTAAATGCAATTTACTCAAAATAAAGGAAAAAATTTAAAAATCTGTAAATCTGGTAAACAGCTATAAAAAAATACCTTTCAAATAATACACGTTTGGTCAAAAGCGGGATAAATCGGTAGAACAAAAAATCGGTAACAAAAAATTGCCTAGCCTATTAATATTATAGATTTCTATTCATAACACTTTTTCTAAACAAAAATTACAATTTTTAGAGCGATATAATAAAAATCGAAAATAAAACTTGAATGTGGACTTTTGAGCATGAAACGCTAACATGGCCAATACTAAATCAGGAAAACTATAGTTTTACCAGTATTTGGTAGCTGAATGTGCACAAAACCCTTTTTCCTTATTAAAAATATCAGCAAAATTACAGATAAATAAATTTAAATATGTGAGCTGTTGGAAAATATGAATTAATTTCTTTTTTTCAGTTGACTAAAGTTTCCATCGGCTTTTGCTATAGGATTATTAAAAAATGTTTAATAATTAAAAACTCTTTATTAATAAAAAAGCGTATATAACAAATTAATAACTAGATGTGCTTTTAAACAAATTATAAATCAGACACTTGTTTTAACGGTCGTCTAAAAATCCAAATATGGCGTATGTTTAAGTATGTATTTTAAAGAATAAATTAATATTTACAGATTCGCTCGACTAAAATTCAAAAATATATTTTGTCTAATTTTCTTTTAGGTATTGAATATATTAAAAATAATATCCAAAACATTTAACAACTCCTTAGCATATTTTACACTTCTAACGTTTTCGTCTAATGTACAGGTTAGATTATCTCGTAAAATTCTTAGGTTTTTGGTTAATTTCGTGCCACGGATCATGGCTACAAACTTTATGCCACCGGATATAAGTTTCCACAATGCAACACATACTATAAATTGTTCTTCAACAGAACAATTGGTTTCTTCAGTATTCAATGGCTGTGCTATAATATCATTGATAGTGTAAATAAAATTGTTCGATGTCACAAGAGCAGAACGATTTGCAGCTAAAAAAGTCATATTACGCAAAATACGTAATGATATCAAACGTCTTTTAGACCCCGGCACAGATTTATTTATGACAGAACACAGGCAATTTAAATGATGTACCTGTGCTCCTTCTTCATAACGTGAAAACAATTCCCAAAACTCTAGCCAGACATTTATTATCTCCGACTTTAGTTGAGGAGCCTTTGCATTAAATGGATAAAGGCTTTCGAATATATTTAATGATTGGGCTTTATTGAGAGCATTTCTACCTTCAACGCACGAACAACAATTCATAAGGACTCTTAGACCAGCAGAAATCTCCGGACAGCAATCTCTGCTGGCTGCTTTGATCTTTAAAGTTTCAGCCGTAGTCTGTTTTGCCACCAACTGAAGTACGGAATGTGCAAATGGACTTGCGTTTAATGTCGAAAATTGTCTACAAATCACAAAAGAACGTTCGCTTAGACATGCACTTACTTGCAAAACAGTTAATTTCAATTCTGCGGAATGAGCCAACCATGGCCAAATTTGTATAATTATTCTACTTAAATCTGTTGCCAACATATTATCGGTAATCATCATTGCTGGTGACGAATGCCAGTTAAGAATTAATTGAAATATTAGTTGGAGATTTTTTATGATAATCATTTTCTTTTTTTCTCCATGTCGTTTTATGTATGTCGTACATGAAGTTGTTGAGAATTCATCCAAGAAATGTTTAAAAATATTCACTACTTTCTCATGCAACTTCAGATCGTTTGCCGTCTTTTGAGCAACAGGCGATTGTTTTAATAGAACTGCCAGTGTCTCGATAACTTGTTGCTGATTTAAATTTGATGGTGTGACGAATTTACATGCTCTTATTGGGTAAAGATGAGTAAAAAGTTGTGTTAATGCAATACATATGTGTTGCGATATTGATGATTTCATATTACTTGTCTCTAAAAAAAAAAAAAAACAGTAATTTAAAATGGTGTTGAAAATAAACCTTATACCTAATAAAAAAGCTGTAAATGTATTTTAAATAGAAGATAATGATAGGGAAGATGGAAGTGCCAGTCGTGCCTCATTGCATTACCATTTCGAATTTCTTACGAATCATTTGCGATATACAAACCGAAAAACATTGATTCTAATGCTGGCTACACACCAGGCAACGGTTGCTTCAACGGTTGCAACGGTTGGTTGAGGCAACCACAACTACAATCACTAACGGAAACAATGTTAACAACAACAACCATAACTACAATCACTAACGGAAACCATGTTAACAACAACAACTAAATTAATAACAAAGAGGTCATCAACAACCAATAAATGCAACAACAACAATAACTTCCCGAACAATAATTACTGTCATCAAATTACCAATGAATACACCAAATTACAACACCACCCACAATGTTAACACCTGCAGTCATCAACATACTTACAAAATGGGGGCAGACATGAATAAGCATTTTACCATTTTATTAATTTCACTTTATTTTTATTCTTTAGTTATTTCCTATAATTATTCTTAGAATTAGTTGAATTTATTGAGTTTATTAAAATTGCATTCTAGACACTTAATTGGTATAAAATAGTTGTGACAATAAAATATAGATTATTATTAATCAACAAGTGAAACTAATCGTTTTTAATTTCTTACGTTAACTCCAGCATAAGGATTTTTTACGCTTCTTAGATAATGTTTTATATAATCTTCAATTATCATAGCAGTGATTTTCTTAACCCTCTCCGTTCAAAAATAATTTTAAAAATCTGAAAATTTTTAGCTCGTTATGGCGATAAAACCTGAAAAATATAATTTTTACCTGAAATTTCTCACCTGACAGGTAGACAATATATATATATATTGTCATAGAAATAAGCAAAGCAATGTATATTTAAATATGCAGTTAACTTTTTCAAGACAAAAACACGGAAAAGGTTAATAAACAAGAAAATCTTTGGTGTGAACAAAAATACTTAAACTATATACAAGATTTGCAAGCGCTGTTCGCATAAATGATATACATATGTAATATTTATTCTAAGAAAACATGCCATTTAATAGTGTTGGACAAATTAAATATCATTACTTCTAAAAAAAATGCTCGTATGCGTTGCATCTCTATTCCAACTGATAAACAAAATTTATTGTCGATAAAACGCTATTGTTCCTTTTTAATTTGCTTTTGATAAAAGATACATTTTTTTCCATTGCCCAAAGCTTGGAGCAATCGATGCCAATACATTGCAACTTTTGAATAGCGGAAGAAAACTAAATCAGGCCAAAACTTAACTGAGGAATGCTGACGTATAATAAGAGGCAGCAAACATTTCTGGAGATATTATTTTATACAAATATCCAGTCATAGTTGAAGGCGTTACAAACAGGGCACTCTTTATGCCGCAACATTTGCAGTTGGGGCCTAAAGATTGCTTGCCTTCTTACCAAATATAATCAATTTGGTATAGTTGTATTTTAGATCGGTATCTGCACGGCTCGCTCAAACATTAAATTTAGTAGCTGGCAGCTGTTAAGGTCCCTTTTAATATAGCTTTTATCATCAATAATGTGACAGTTATTGAATTTTGTTAATCAAAAATTTTTTATATTTAATTGCATGCTATGTTTGTAAGTCAGCATCTAGACATATTCTTCTCGCGGTACTATACTAACACTGGTGTTTAAGCACAAATTTATAAAATTTGCTTATAGTGCGTTTACATCTAAGCAAGATCTAGTATATACGAGATTTCTAGCACAATCTACCTCATTTTTACTAGATTTCCCATACAAAACAAAATCTAGCTCTTTACTAGATTTTAGCAAAATCTCACAAAATCTTGTCAAACTTGAGCACTACGAAATGATACTACTGCGTATTTTTAATATTGTAGTAGAAAATTACAACGCAGTGACTGAAATACTGACATTTAAAAACAAAAGCAAACAAGTTGAATAAAAAGGAAATAAAATATTAATTATTAGTAAAAATGACGAGTCTATAATAAAATATATTTGGTAATTGAAAAGCTATAACTTTTTATACTTACATGTGCCCATTCCAATCGGCTATATAATAATTGTGGAAAATGTATTTGTTTTTGCTGTTCAAACAATACATTTAACAAATGCTGATGTTTTTTTTTTCACAAAATTTCTATTCAGCTTGTGTTTTTTTCATTTTTGATAATAAAATCTGTTCTTATTTAGAATTTTCCATTTTCCTATTGTTTTGTTTATTTTTGGTATTTCTAGTTTTATTTTAATCAGCTGTTTATTGTTGTGGAAACAAAATCTCACAAAATGTCAAAAAAGTTAGATACCGTTTACATGTAACTTTTTTGACATTTTGTAGATTTCAACTACTAAATCTACTAAATTTTCCTTAGATGTAAACGCACTATTATTAAATTGAGTTTGCCTTTTGCAAACTGTAACCCTCTTTTTGGGTTAATTACAATTTAGAATCTAGCTTTTACTCCTTTTTTATATTGCTTTGTAGGGAGTAATTACACAGAATTTAACGAGTAAACCGTAAACGGTTTCTAAAAGCATTGCTTGTTGCCTCTTTCTATCTGAGATGTAATTTTTTTAATCTACGTTTGAATGCCGATACGAGCACTTCGCTCACACGGATATATATAAGTATATGTACATAAGTATATACAGTCCATTCACTTCAAGGTAATATAATTTAAACAAATTTAGAGAATTTTCTCTTAATAATAAAACCTTAAAATCTTTTTTTATTTTATTTCCAACAATAAAATCCTGCACCACAGCGAACAACTGGTATTATATTTTTGGTCCGATCATTATCCGAGAATCCCGCATTGTCTTTTATCGAACATAATACTTTCTTCGTAAGTTCATCAGTCACCGTACTTTTTGGAAACTTTATTATTTTAGCACTAATTGAACCCGACCATATTTGGTTTTCTCGAAAAACTTTATACCTTCCACACCACTATGGAGAGGGTATATATCAGTTTGTCAATCCGTTTGTAACTCATCGAAATAAACTCCGGAGACCCGATAAACTATATATATTCTTGATCTTTATAAAAGGAGAAGTAGAATTAGCGATGTCTGTCTGTCTGTTTGTTGAAAACCTTCTCCTGACCGTAATAGGTCGAGTTGGTAGCACTACTAAGGCTTAAAATGTTCGTCATAATATGCAGCAGTTTGGTATTGTATTTGGATCCTCGAGACCAAAAAGGCGAGGAATGACGTACGAAAATGTAAAGATACTCCGATAAAATTTTCATATAAGAAACTAAAAATAGTGAAAAATTGCTTGTTGATTTTGTTGTTTTTTCTTTTTTTTTTTGTACATGTCAACAACAAGCAAAAAATGGGTATGCATCGCTAATAAACAAACAACCAAAAATGTAATTGTATATGCTTGCATTTATGCTGATTGCATTTAATAATTGCTTCCAATTAAAAAAGCACGGAAATACCTTAAATTTTTGTAATTATCTTATTAATTTTAAACATCATTTCAAAAAATCTAGCCATTATAATGTGAAATCTAGTCTTCTTAGTGTTGACAATCTTGGTTATAATATTGTGTTCAGAACACGGGTGGAGGGTATCAAAGATTCGGCACAGCCGAATCTAATACTCTTACTTGTTTCTTTTGGCATTTTCCATTGTATACATCACGTTAATTAAACAACAATTTAATGAAGACTAAACTTATCATCAAATTATAATTTAAATGTTATACATGAAATTCTTACAGAGAAATATTAAACAAATTGAAAAGTAAAAAAGGAATAATGAACATGATCAGTAAATAACAAATAAATGACAATACTAAGTTATACTATTATACTAAAGACTCTCCTGATTCCTTAAAATGTTACTTCATGAGTGGAAAATTAAGATTTCTAAATACAAAAACTCTGAATTCCACATTTATTTGTATTTACACATTTTGTTTACAATTTAAAAATTCAACTAAAAACCGTAAAAAAATTTTTTAATTGTTCTTTTTTAATTAATAAATACGATTTACTTATTTTTATAAACAAAAACTAAATTAATTTTGCATAAATACAAAAGTACATGCATTTTTCTTTAAAATTGATATACATAAATTATTATTGTTAACAACATTGGCATATTGGCCTGTATTGAAAATTCGATTATATTTAGTCTGTATATTTATAAATTAAACTATGCATATTCTATACTTAACTAACTCAAAATTTGGATTCCTCTTTATGCCTCAATGTCTTTTAGTTTTTTATATATTTTTAATTTACTAAATTAATTTTCTTGTATTTCAGGAATACCTCCAATAAGAGCTTTTATAATACTTTCAGTGATTCTCTTGCTGGACACAGAATAACTGTGGTACTGATGGCGACTTGCTTAGTGTTCTTCATCACTCTGAGCAGTTGGATGGATTCGCATCAACCACCGATTTACTGTAGATATTTTTCAAGATTAGGCCAAAAAATAAACATGGATAACTGATGCTGCTTTAAAAATTGAACTAGTGGCTTTTGCAAGTATTCTTTAATGTACAAATCGGTACTAAGTCCACTCGATTGTCACATACGAACTTCTTCTTTTCCCACAACTAAAAATAGCCTGCCAAACTTAAAACGTCTGAATCTTCATTTTTTTTTTGAGATTTTAATTGTTCACGAATATTCCTTCTAGTAAAGGCTACGTAAAAATCCACCCCTGGTAGCAGTGAGAAGTCATCTAGTATGAATATTTCATCGTCCATTATTCAGCATTCATACTTGCTAATGAAATTACTTTAATTAAATATATAAATATATAAATATATATATGTATAATAATAAATATATATATATTCGTAAAAAATTTTTTCCGGCCCCATAAAGTATATATATTCTTGATCCTTATCACAGCTCGAGTCGATATAGCGATGTCCGTCTGTCCGTCTGTCTGTTGAAATCACGCTCATTCACAAAAAAAGCCATCTAACTGGATAAGGTTACAATAATATCATTTGCCATAATTCCCATCAGGTTGGTATTGAAAATAGAATAAATCGGGCATCATTGTGATTAGATACGAGCAAAAATATATTCAATTCAATTCAATTTTATTTACATCTTTATCATTTTACATATCAATATAATTATAATTTACATTATAAAGAGTTCAAGATTTCCTTTTTCTACTTAATAATTAGTTAGTATTTATAAACATTTTAAGCATATATACATATTAAAATAATTATGGAGGAAAAAATTACAAAAACCTATTTGATATTTTTTTTTTATATAAAAACTACTTATCCTACGAACTAACTATGATGATGCTAACTCATTAATATGAGTATTATCAGAGTTTAGACATCTGATATTAAAATTTTGGGTAAGTCTTTCAATCTTAACTTTAACTAGTTCTACATTTGCAAGCGCATGAAGGCGCTCTGTAGAGAAGAACCATGGCAAGTTGTATATTAACTTCAATAACTTATTTTGCGAAACTTGCAATTTTTGTATATGACACTTAGCACTGGAAGACCAAACTGGAGCTGCATAAAATATTACAGCATGAAAAATAGCCTTTAATATTAATTTTTTATTATCAATGCTAAGCCTTGAATTCCGATTTATAAAAGAATAAAGGATACGGGTATGCAATTTAACTTTGTTAACTATGTATGAAATGTGGTTTTTGACCTTCATTTTAGGATCGAGTACAACACCTAAATATTTAACCTCATTTTTCCATGAAATTGAATTATTATTAATGTTAATATTTTGTTGTGGTAAAAAACATGATTTACGTTTTCTAGTGAAATATATACATTGTGTTTTATCATAGTTGAGCATTATTTTCCATTTATTAAAATAACGTTGTAATTCAGCTAAAGCATTTTGGAGATGTGTTATAACATCAGAAGCCAGAGTTTCTGAGCAAAGTATCGCAGTGTCATCAGCAAATATAGACATAGTGCAATGATCTAATTGTGGAAAGTCAGATGTATACAAGTTGTATAAAATAGGTGATAAACAAGAACCTTGAGGGCACCCTGCAGTGATAGGAAAAATTTCAGAACACGTAGAACCAATGTGAACTTTATATGTTCGACAGGATAAAAAACTATAGATTATTTTAGTCAGCTGAACAGGAAAGTTATAATTTAGCATTTTAAAAATTAGGCCCTTATGCCATACTGAATCAAAAGCGGCCTTGACGTCCAGTAGTACCATTCCAGTCGATTTTTGGTCTCTGAAGTTTTTATTAACTAAGTCCCTTATTTGGATCAGTGGATGTGAGGTATTATGCTCTCTACGAAAACCAAACTGTTGAGGAGAAATGATATTGTTGATTTCAATAAATTCTAAGAATTTATATTTGATAACCTTTTCAAGAATTTTGCCCACCGATGACAGTAGGCTGATAGGTCGATAAGAAAGGGGATTACTAGAATCCTTACCAGGCTTTTTAATTGGAATAATTTTAGATTCTTTAAATTCTAAAGGAAAATAACATAATTATAAGCAGGAATTTATAAAAACTGTTAAAAATTTAATGCCTTTTCGGGGGAGAGCTTTTAGACATCTATTATTAATACCATCAATTCCAGGTGATTTTTTTATTTTTCAAAGATTTAACAATGGCCGAAATTTCGGAACCATTTGTTTGCATATCAGTTGTGCTGTTTACATGTGACCTGAATGATGCAACAGCATCGTTGACTAGAGCTTCTGAAATAGGGTCACCAAGATTTTCTGAAATCGAATTATTTGAAGCAAAAGTTTGAGCCAAGATTTTGCATTTCTCTTGGTTGGTGGTAAATCGAGAGTTATTAATTTCTAGTATTGGAATATTTTTAGACTTTTTTTTCAAAATTTTGGTTAAGTTCCAAAAAGGAGGAGAGCCTTTGCCTAACCCAGACAATAAATAATTCCAAGATATGTTTTTAAATTTCTCAATTTCTTCGTGAATTAAAATATTAAATATCTTCATTTGGTGCAGATCATTTAGGTTTCTATAACGTTGCCAGTTTCGTCTATAACTGTTCCTCTCTTTGATTATCTCTTTTAAGAATTGTGGTAGGGGTCTGTTAATATAAGAGGGGTATTTCTTGGGGACACTGCAATCTATTGCATTTTGTATAACATTTTTAAAATTTGTTATCAAACTTTCAATATGTTCATTACATCTTATATTGTTTATATCAGGAATATTGAGATTTCTATTAATATGTCTGGCGTAAATAATCCAGTTGGCATTATTGAAGTCATAGTTAAAAGTTGTTGTGGTATTGTAGGAGCTAGTCAATGAGATTTTAACGGGTAGATGATCGGAGCTTAGGTCATTTAATACTATTGCAGGAGACAGTATATGTGACAAATTTGTTAGGAATAGATCCAAGGTGGAGCCTTGCCTATTTGCACTTGCTGGTATATATGTGTGTTCGCATGGATATATAATATCGATATTATTAGAGTCTAATTTTTCGTTCAAAATATTGCCCCAACAGTTTGCTCTGACGCAGCCCCAAGATTGGTGCCTACAATTAAAGTCACCTCCTAATAAGTATCTATTGTTACAAGTAAGTTTTTGAATATCAGAAGCAAAGAGACGTTTTCTTATACCATCTTCTCCGGCTAAAGCACCTGGGAAATAGCATGAAAATATATTAATACTATAATTGTTAGTAAATAATTTAATACCAATATTTTCAATAACATTAGTATTTATAATAGGAAGAAGTTGATGAGGTATGTTCTTTTTAATAATAAGTGCTACACCACCCCCTCTAGATGTTATCCTATCGTTTCTGTATACATAAATGTCGTTATGTCTTATAGATATATTCGAATTTAACCCAGTTTCAGTAAATAAACAAATGTGTATATCGTTGGTTACTAAAAATTGGAAGAGTTCTACGCTTTTTCTACGGATGCCTCTTGCATTCCACGTTACTATACTAATATCATTGTAAATCATTATGTTAAGAATTTAACTGCAAGGTTTGTAATAACCTCAAACTGGTCTGCTTTATTCTTACAACTTCTAAGGTTAGTAATTAGTTCTAATGTTAAATTTTTTATTTCCTGGGGGGTAAATAATTCATTATAGTTTCCATGGATACCGCGGTTAATTCCACTATTGGTATATTCTGTCTGGGTTTGCCGAATTCCAGTGTGAACAGGAACATTTTGACGAAGTGTGTTTGGAAAGTTGCTGTTGTAGTTTCTTGTAGGGATGCGTGCAGCATTATCATGTGTATGACGCCTTGGGGTTGGTTGTGTACGTTGCCGAACATTTATATAATTTACCTTACTCGGGCACTGATCGGAGGTGGACTTATGTGGACCATTGCAGTTTGCACACTTAACAGTTGTTTCGGTGCAGTCAGATGTTTTATGTTGGCCGGCACAATTTGCACAAAATGTTTTAACTTTACAACGACTTGAACCATGGCCAAACATTTGGCAGTTGTAGCATTGTGTAATCTTCGACTTTTTTGCATGTTGGAATTCCCATCTCACCTTTATATAATCAATTACTGCATAATTTTGTCTTAATTCCTTCATAGAAATTGTTTGTCGTTGAAAGTAGACTACATATATGACATATTCTGAGTTGTATAAATTGTTTTTAACAATAATTTTAACATCTAAACATTTTAGACCCATTTCAGTCAGTCTCTTCTTTACAATCATTGGATCTTGTTTATCAAGACCGAATATAAGAGCTTTATACACTTGTTTTTAGTTTTAAATAGTTGCACTCTAAGCGCTTTAATTATTTACACGAGCGTTCGTAAAGAGAGTTAGATAGTTAGTGCCGTCAAGTTTCATTACCTAGTGTTTTTTTGCCCTCCACATGTCAGTGGCAGAGGGTATATATAGGTTTGTCATTCCGTTTGTAACGCATCGAAAAACTTACTTCCGACCCCATAAAGTATATATATATATTCTTGATCCTCGAGTCACAGCTCGAGTCGATATAGCGATGTCCGTCTGTCCGTCTGTCTGTTGAAATCACGCTCATTCACAAAAAAGCCATCTAACTGGATAATGTTACAATAATATCATTTGCCATAATTCCCAGCAGGTTGGTATTGAAAATGGACTAAACCGGGCATCATTGTGATTAGATACGAGCAAAAATATTTAGATACCTTTAAAAAAAACATAAAACCCAGTGTGTTTGTTGTAACAGTTTAGTGGTTGAACATAATAATTGTACAACAACATAAAAAAATGCCACAAAAAAATTGTGCATATATACACATATTAACAAAACCAAGAACACAATAACATAGCTCATGTTAGTAGTATTGCCACATATTTTTTTATCGCTGTCACGTTATAATAAGAAAAATCACCAATATGAAAGAAAAAATGAAAATGAAAAAAATGGAAAATGGAAAATGGAAAATTAAAAATGAAAAATGGAAAATGAAAATGGAAAATGGAGAATGGAAAATGAAAAATGGAAAATGAAAAATGGAAAATGAAAAATGGAAAATGAAAAGCGGAAAATGAAAAATGAAAAATTTAAAATAGAAAATGAAAAATGGAGAATAGAAAATGAAAAATGGAAAATGAAAAAAGAAAATTGAAAAATGGAAAAAGAAAAATGAAAAATGGAAAATAGAAAATGAAAAATGGAAAATGAAATTGAAAAATGGAAAATGAAAATTGAAAAATGAAAAATGACTTATGGAAAATGGAAATTGAAAATTGAAAAATTAAAAATGGAAAATGGAAAATGAAAATTGAAAATTGGAAAATGAAAAATGAAAATTGAAAAATGGAAAATGAAAATTGAAAAATGACTAATGGAAAATGAAAATTGAAAATTGAAAAATTAAGTATGATAAATGGAAAATGGAAAATTAAAATTGAAAAATGGAAAATGAAAAATGGAAAATGAAAATTGAAAAATGGAAAATGAAAATTGAAAAATTAAAAATGGAAAATGAAAATTGAAAAATTGAAAATGGAAAACGCAAAATGGAAAATGGGAAAAGGAAAATGAAAATTGAAAAATGGAAAATGCAAAATGGAAAACGGAAAATGGAAAATGAAAATTGAAAAATTAAAAATGAAAAATGGAAAATGAATATTGAAAAATGGAAAATGCAAAATGGAAAATGAAAATTGAAAAATGGAAAATGAAAATTGAAAAATTAAAAATGGAAAATGAAAAATGAAAATTGAAAAATGGAAAATGAAATGAAAATGGAAAATGGAAATGAAAATTTAAAAATGAAAAATGTAAAATGGAAAATGAAAATTGAAAAATGGAAAATGAAAATTAAAAAATGGAAAATGGAAGACGCAAAATGGAAAATGAGAATTTATAAATGGAAAATGGAAAAATGGAAAATGAAAATTGAAAAATGGAAAATGGAAAATGAAAATTGAAAAATTAATAATGGAAAATGAAAAATGGAAAATGAAAATTGAAAAATGAAAAATGGAAAATGAAAATTTAAAATTTAAAAGTGAAAAATGTAATACGTATGTAAAATGGAAAATGAAAATTGAAAAATGAAAAATCGAAAATGGAAAATGAAAATTAAAAAATGGAAAATGGAAGATGCAAAATGAAAAAATGGAAAATGAGAATTGAAAAATGGAAAAAGGAAAAATGAAGAATGGAAAATGAAAATGGAAAATTGAAAATTGAAAAATGGAAAATTGAAAAATTAAAAATTTAAAATGGAAAATGGAAAATAAAATTGAAAAGTGAAAAACGGAAAATGGAAAATGAATAATGGAAAATGAAAATTGAAAAATGGAAAATGAAAATTGAAAAATGAAAAATGGAAAATGAAAATTGAAAAATGAAAAATGGCAATTGGAAAATGAAAATTGAAAAATGGAAAATGAAAATTGAAAAATTAAAAATTAAAAATGGAAAATGAAAAACGGAAAATAAAAATTGAAAAATGAAAAAGGAAAATTGAAAAATGAAAAATGAAAAATGGAAATTGAAAAATTAAAAATGGAAAATGAAAATTGAAAAATTGAAAATGGAAAACGCAAAATGGAAAATGGGAAAAGGAAAATGAAAATTGAAAAATGGAAAATGCAAAATGGAAAACGGAAAATGGAAAATGAAAATTGAAAAATTAAAAATGAAAAATGGAAAATGAATATTGAAAAATGGAAAATGCAAAATGGAAAATGAAAATTGAAAAATGGAAAATGAAAATTGAAAAATTAAAAATGGAAAATGAAAAATGAAAATTGAAAAATGGAAAATGAAATGAAAATGGAAAATGGAAATGAAAATTTAAAAATGAAAAATGTAAAATGGAAAATGAAAATTGAAAAATGGAAAATGAAAATTAAAAAATGGAAAATGGAAGACGCAAAATGGAAAATGAGAATTTATAAATGGAAAATGGAAAAATGGAAAATGAAAATTGAAAAATGGAAAATGGAAAATGAAAATTGAAAAATTAATAATGGAAAATGAAAAATGGAAAATGAAAATTGAAAAATGAAAAATGGAAAATGAAAATTTAAAATTTAAAAGTGAAAAATGTAATACGTATGTAAAATGGAAAATGAAAATTGAAAAATGAAAAATCGAAAATGGAAAATGAAAATTAAAAAATGGAAAATGGAAGATGCAAAATGAAAAAATGGAAAATGAGAATTGAAAAATGGAAAAAGGAAAAATGAAGAATGGAAAATGAAAATGGAAAATTGAAAATTGAAAAATGGAAAATTGAAAAATTAAAAATTTAAAATGGAAAATGGAAAATAAAATTGAAAAGTGAAAAACGGAAAATGGAAAATGAATAATGGAAAATGAAAATTGAAAAATGGAAAATGAAAATTGAAAAATGAAAAATGGAAAATGAAAATTGAAAAATGAAAAATGGCAATTGGAAAATGAAAATTGAAAAATGGAAAATGAAAATTGAAAAATGAAAAATTAAAAATGGAAAATGAAAAACGGAAAATAAAAATTGAAAAATGAAAAAGGAAAATTGAAAAATGAAAAATGAAAAATGGAAAATGAAAATTGAAAAATTAAAAATTAAAAATGGAAAGTGGAAAATGAATAATGAATAATGAAAATTTAAAATTGAAAATTAAAAATGGAAAGTGGAAAATGAAATATGAAAAATGGAAAATGGAAAATGAAACATGTAAAATGAAAATTGAAAAATGGAAAATGAACATTGAAAAATTAAAAATTAAAATGAAAATTGAAAAATGGAAAATGAAAAATTAAGATTGAAAAATGAGTTATGAAAAATTAAAAATGAATACTGAAAAATTAGAAATTAATTATTAAAACTGAAATATTAAAACTTAAAATCAAAAATTAAAAATTAAAAATTAAAATTAAAAATTAAAAATTAAAAATTAAAAATTAAAAATTAAAAATTAAAAATTAAAAATTAAAACTTAAAAATTAAAAATTGAAAATTAAAAATTAAAAATTAAAAATTTAAAAATTAAAAATTAAAAATTAAAAATTAAAAATTAAAAATTAAAAATTAAAAATTAAAAATTAAAAATTAAAAATTAAAAATTAAAAATTAAAAATTAAAAATTAAAAATTAAAAATTAAAAATTAAAAATTAAAAATTAAAAATTAAAAATTAAAAATTAAAAATTAAAAATTAAAAATTAAAAATTAAAAATTAAAAATTAAAAATTAAAAATTAAAAATTAAAAATTAAAAATTAAAAATTAAAAATTAAAAATTAAAAATTAAAAATTAAAAATTAAAAATTAAAAATTAAAAATTAAAAATTAAAAATTAAAAATTAAAAATTAAAAATTAAAAATTAAAAATTAAAAATTAAAAATTAAAAATTAAAAATTAAAAATTAAAAATTAAAAATTAAAAATTAAAAATTAAAAATTAAAAATTAAAAATTAAAAATTAAAAATTAAAAATTAAAAATTAAAAATTAAAAATTAAAAATTAAAAATTAAAAATTAAAAATTAAAAATTAAAAATTAAAAATTAAAAATTAAAAATTAAAAATTAAAAATTAAAAATTAAAAATTAAAAATTAAAAATTAAAAATTAAAAATTAAAAATTAAAAATTAAAAATTAAAAATTAAATATATAAAATAAAAATTAAAAATTAAAAGTTAAAAGTTAAAAATTAAAAATTAAAACTTAAAAATTAACAATTAAAAATTAAAAATTAAAAATTAAAAATTAAAAATTAAAAATTACAAATTAAAAATTAAAAATTAAAAATTAAAAATTAAAAATTAAAAATTAAAAATTTAAAATTTAAAATTTAAAATTTAAAATTAGAAATTAAAAATTAAATATTAAAAGTTTAAATATTTAGTTTCTTACCTGTTATTATTATGTATTATTTTTGTATTAAATGTAATGCAGATAAAAATAAAAAATAATTCATATAAAAATATTTTAAAATTAGCTTATTTTTAATAATAATACTTTTTAGCCAAGAATCATTTGAATTTTGGTATTCGAAATTAATGTTTCAGTATCGGCAAAAGCTTAAAAGTGGTAGCCGTACTCAACATTGGGTGTAATATAGAGTTTAAGACTCAGGTGGAGGGTATCAAAAAGTTCGGCAAAGCCGAATTTAACACTCTTACTTGTTTTTTTTTTCATTTAAAAAATAAAAAAATATTTGAAAGAAAAAATAAATAATAAATTACTAATTTTATCAATTAATTTTGATTTGTCAATTATCGTGTGTGTATACGTGCGTGTACTTCGTAGAAATAAATTTTTTCCTTTTTTTTCTATAAAATTAGAATATTTTTTTTTTTCTTTTTTACTAATTGGACAATTTTTGATTTATAAGTAAGAATTTTTAAATCGTAAGCCATGAACGGGGTTCAGAGGACTTTATGCCATTACCAGAACTTACACAAAGTGATCAATACCGCCCACGCTACATCGTTGCATCAACTAGACCGACCAAAAAAGATGAAGAAGTATTGCCGTTAGCATCGTACAATGTGTTCCAGGTAGAAAGGGGGCTTAACTATATTTCGACAGAACGTTTAGAGGTGAACGAGATGAAAAGTGGGGATCTATTAATAAAACAGCGGAAAAATTCCTCAAAAATTCTTCCTTGGACATCATTCCAGTTAAATTTTACACAAAACTTTAAACACCATACAAGGTCGAATCTTCTCTAGAAAGATTATACAAATTACAGAGGAAGAATTGCTTCCATCCCTCAAAAACCAAAAAGTAGTTGAGGTGCGCAAAATTACGAAAGATGGCAATGAAATTTCATCCACAGGTGCAGCAATCATAACATTCGATCTCTTCCATCTCCCGGAATATCTTAAACTTGGATGGGAAAGGGTTTCTGTGGAAGAATATATTCCAAACGATATGAAATGTGCCAATTGCCAGAAACTAGGACACACCAAAAACCGATGTAAAACATCGAACACTGCAAGGAATGCGGATTTCCTAAACCCCATGAATCATGTTCACGCATATTTTGTGTCAACTGCCAAAACGAACAACACACGTCCTATGATCCAGATTGTCCTTCTTTCTGGAAACACAAAACAGTTAATTATTTGCGCATCACTAAAAGATGTACAACCCGAGACGCATGGAAGATTTACAACGACAATCCTTCTCGACAAAAAAAGGTAAAAATGTTGCAACATATGCACAAATTTTAAGTTTAGAAAACAACAAAAATACCGATACTTCGATTAAATCTACGTCATTACAATTAACCACACCAAATCATGACATCGATCAAAATTCATCTTCTGTGAAATTTGATTTAACTGGTAAACACCCAAAGGGAAAAAACTCTATTTTTACAAAAAACTCAACGCAATCAAACAAAAACGTTTTCAACGCTTCTACCACTCCAACAACCACAAACAGCGAAGCAGACATAGAATTTTCTTTGGAATCTCTCGATTATAGCTCATCTCATGTATATTCATTCAATACGGAAAAGAACACCAAAACAAATGAAAAAATAACATCTCATTTGAAGATGACATTTTTGCCGATATTTCGAAAAACGATAATATAAATATTTTCAATGATCAAAATATTACAGATGAAATGATTGTGAACGAAATTACTGGAGGTTTGGGTTTAGATAGCCCGAAAAGATCAATTGTTAAAAACTCTGCAGGTGAAACTACACCTTGTACTAATTTGTACAAGAAATTTCACCAAATGAGTACAATTATAACACCAAACACACTAAAGAACACAATGCCACCCAAGGACAAAAAAAAAATTATTTAAAATGGATTTTGACCTTAATTTAAATTTACTTCAGTGGAATATGTAATGTGTTTTGAATCATAAATATGCTCTGGAACTACTAGTGTCCAGACATAAACCAAATATTATCATCAAAAGTAATATAAATGTTACTCGTCACATAGTTTCCACAGGAGATTTATTTATCAATCGATAATTATTCGTTGTGGTTCAGATGTACAAATTACAAACATATACAAGCAACATGATTCTAGTCTAACATTTTCTATTGTTAATAACATTGAACTGACTGGAAATACACATCACATTTTGCTTGGCGATCTCAACTGTCAGAATGTTATATGGGATTCGGCCTCAAATTCTTCTGGAGGTAATATTTGAGAATCTTTTGCTGATGACAAGGGATTGGTTATCTTGAATGATGGTTACCAACTTTACTTAGCACTAAACACACACTGACAGCCGTAGATGTTTCTATGTCCAGTGTTGACATGGCTCCATGTTTGAACTGGATCTGTTTACCAATGCCGGAAGTTGGCGATCATTTCCCCATCTTAATTTCAAATAGCAAAGAAAGCATAAAAAAAAATTCTGTCCACGATTTAATGATAAAAACGCTGATTGGGACCTTTTCAAACAAAAAGCATCTTTAATAGCTGAAGAATATGAACCAGCATCGAATATATATAAGGAAGCTTCCCAAATCAAACTCATATTAAGAAGAACAGCTAACGAAACAATCCTTCTTACTCGTGCTTCTCGAAACAAAAACAATCGGGTTTGGTTTAATGCGGAAATTGCAAAATTAATTCGCTTAAAAAATCAAGCTTGGAAAACATTTAGGAGACATCGCAATTAAAAAAATGCTATAGAATACAGAAGGTCATGTGCTGTAGTTAAAAGGTAGAGTAAAATAGCGAAGAGGCTCACCTGGGAAAATGTTTTGAACTCACTCAACCTTTCCATGGATATTCGTTATTTGTGGAACAAAGTAAAATACTTAAGATCCGAAAGAATAAATAATTTTCCTTCTATCTGTGTTAATAACAACAGTATATCTCATCCTACGGAAATTGCCAACAAATTTGCCGACTATTGGTCTTCTCTTGGATCCGACGGTGCCTTTGAACCTGAAATTATTTCAGAGAAGGAGAATCTTAATATTAACAACCTACCACAATGCAACATAATTTATCACTCTTTTAATAATAAAATTGACATTGCTGAACTTGAAGACATTCTGAGAACCCTCAACACCTGCCCTGGATAAAATAACATACTCTATGGTTAAAAATTCCCCTAGAAATTTGAAAGATCGACTTTGTGCTTTATACAATAACATATTGGCCAGTAGTATTTTTCCTCATGATTGGAAAATTGCAGTTCTGTCTCCTATCACGAAACCGGGTAAGAATCCAAACCAACTGGAGGGCTACCGCCCGATTTCTTTGCTGCCAGTCCTTTCCAAGATCTTTGAAAAGATTTTGGCTAAATGTTTTTGGAAGCTCACTAAGGAAAACAATTCTAAAATTCAACATGCTTTTATTCCTAGACATGGGGTACATACGATATGTCACCAGCTGGAAGACACACTTCGCCATAATATGAAAAACAGGAAACACAGTCTTGTTCTTTCCGAAGATATAGAAAAAGCATTCGATAAGGTGATTTCAACCTATATAATTATAGAGCTTAATGAATGGGGAGTCCCAATGGAACTCCTTAAATTGCTAAAGTCTTTTCTCGAGAATCGTAGAGTTATAGTTAAAATCGATGGCTTTTTCTCATCAACATATCCTCTGGATAATGGAGTCCCTCAAGGATCGCCATTGTCTGTGGTTCTCTACACCATATATGCTAACTCTTTGGCAAGGGCAATTGAAAATCTTACAGGAATTGATTTTGTGGGAATTTATACGGATAAAATTTTTGCTGTTTCATCAGGTAAGTCTGAGATAGTTCGAATGAATTTATTGAATTTGGATAGCAAAGCGTCTCAATGGGCTAAAAATAGAGCAGCAGTAATTCCAGCTGACAAAAAAGAAATTCTTTACGTTTGCAGAAAAAAAGGTTGTAATGCTGATATATTTTGTATCAGAAATGCTAATATTCAACTTTTAGAACAAATGAGGATTTTAGGCATTCAATTTACTAAAAATTTACTCTGGAATCATCATGTTAACTTTTTGTCTACAAAATTAAGCAAAATAAATAATCTTCTTAAATTAATTTGTTCTCGTAACAAGGGGCCTCACATCGAGACTGCCTTAGATATTTGCCGTTTGTTGACAACTGGTGTCCTTCTTCATGGAATTACTGTTTTATAGTGTAGGTGGCAGGATCGCCATATAGTGTAGGTGGGACGCCAGCTAGGATCACCAAATAATATAAAAATCGCTGGACCGTTATATACTGTATGCCTTGTAGCAATCTACGTACAAAGTGGCATTTAAATTTAATATAGTGTATGTATGGGGGCAGGATCGCCATATAGTGTATGAGGGAGCAGGATCGCCATATAGTGTTAGCTTGGCAGGATCGCCATATAGTGTAAGAGGGGGCAGGATCGCCATATAGTGTAAGAAGGGTATACAAAAGGATACTAAGATTGGGTGAGAACCGGACCAATCTCAGGAGGAATTTTGTCAAGTGCTTTCCTCAAAGCAGTTCCCGCGTGCACGCTAGATGCACTTTTTATGTTTTACAGAGATAGCACGTAGGCAGATTATGCCAATGTTTGAACCCTTTGGCAGAATATGCCAGTAAAAAAAAAAAGAAAATCTCTGTTTGGTTTTAATTATAACCCTTTCAAATCAGAATTATAATTGATTATTTATTTTAAAATGCTGGTCTTTTATATCATTATAATTTAATATTTTTACTTAATTTAAATAATAGTCTTCTCTTTTCTTTACATTCGCATATTACAAATTCATTGATTTTTTGAACGTTGGGCTCAATAGCCAATCAGAAAACGTTCAATAATCAATTTAAATTTTTCCCCTCAAAATTTGAGTGACATTTCTATTTGTCATGGGTTATTGACACAATTTGAATTTTCACAAATTTGTCAATTTGCATTCCAGTAATATTTAATTACACAATAATTTATTGTTTTGTAATTCAACCCTTTACCCAAGGTTAGTGTACTTTGTGGTATGTGTTGAATGAAAAGAAAAGATATGCAAAAAAATAAATAAATGTAAACAAATAAATACAAATAAATACAAAAAAATATAAACAAATAAAGATGAATAAATTAAATAAATAAAGATAAATGAAGATGTGTGTAACATCATCACACCCTTACCCTTAAGATGAAATTTATGGGTTTTAGAAAATTCATGAATTTCATTACTTAAAATAAAAATGTTAGTTTTGTTTCTCTTAAACTTAGTGGTTATTCTAATTTTGTTTTTGTGATATAATATTATATAAAAAAAATGTAATAAGTAATTTCTATATCTAGTTATTAACAATATAAATAAGTAAGTTCACTATGTGCTCTTATGTGTAGTAATTAACAATCTATACAATTTTACATTTTCATTTACGTTTATATAATTTTAAAGTATTATGATATAATTTTATGTTTCCTTTTACATCTAAGATTGAATTTTCATTTTATATCTATTAAATTTCTCCTTTACATTTCATATTAATTACATCAATCGAAACATGTATAACTTCATGTGGTCAATGACATGGCAATTTTCATCTTTTATTTAAAAAATAAATATTTTCTTTCCGAAATTACGATAAATTTTTAGTCATCTATTCTATGTCGCGTGGTGTGTCCTTTTGATTGTTTAAAATTTTCGAGGATTTTCCCTCATTATTTTCTCATATTCTATCTTATCTCTCGGGGTTCGTTACATAACATATACTCATATACTTTTCGTCACTTTTCCATTATAGTGCGAATTCATTATTTCATTTATATTTTCTTGATCATAGCTATCATTATATCTTTCATTGCGACCTTTGTCTACAATGATTATCAAATTATTTATTTCCTTTATATATTAGATGTCAGTTTCTTCACGTCGAAATCTGGATTTCGCAGAATTATCACTGTATCTTATTATATCAGGCACGTAGTTTCTCCATTATCGAATCTAGTTTCGATGGATTATCACCACGTCATAAACGCGCAAATTTATTGATTCATTTTATACCCCTATTATATATTCTTTATAGCATTTCCTTTCAATTATTTCCTGATGTACACACACCGATCTTGGAGTGAACATTTCCAATAGGCGCTGCCATCTCTATCGTCTGTCCTAGTTCGTCAGTCATCACCAGCGATTTTATTATCTCTTTTATTATGTTTATCTTCTTTTATAAATTTCCTGTTTTATTTTCATTGTCTTTATTTTCTTTTATAAAAAGTCTTTCCTTTATTTTCACCATTGTCATTGCCAAAAAAAAATGTTGTTAACAATATTTCATAAACATAAATTTTCTTAATTGATTTAACATATTATATTCAATTTTCATTTAATTCTATTATGATTATGATATTAATTCCATAATAATGTTTTGTATTGTCCATTTTTTAAAATATTTGTATTTTATTTTCTACAATTTTCTCTTTGTCTAATTGTGCTATTACTTTAATATAACAATTTTGTTGTGATAACTTTACATTATTATTTAGTTTAAAAAAAAATTTTTTGTTGTTGTTTTTTTTTTACTTGATTAAAATTTTTTTTTTAGTTTTGCAATTTCCTATGTCTCCAATTTTCCGATTTCTCAATCATTAACTTAGTGCCTATATCCCTCGTCGTGGGATTTCTAACGTCTTCGATGGTTGGAGCTCTTTTCATCCCTATAAACTTCCACCATCCTATTAACCATTTTAACTTCTCTTCTTCGGTTAGATTATCGTCATCCTAAAACAATTTTTGCTGCTCTTTCCGTTCATCCATTTCTATGCTGATTCTAACTCTGTTTTTTTTTGTAGGCATCTATATAGTGGTGTAGGTGTTTACAGGATCGGTGTTTGCAGGATCGGTGTTTGCAGGATTCGGAAAGTTCGTTGTCCAGGGTCTAATTTGCAAGGATCGGGTAACAGAAGTTTTTACCAGGATCAAATTTGCAGGATCGCCATATAGTGTAGGTGGCAGGATCGCCATATAGTGTAGGTGGGACGCCAGCTAGGATCACCAAATAATATAAAAATCGCTGAACCGTTATATACTGTATGCCTTGTAGCAATCTACGTACAAAGTGGCATTTAAATTTAATATAGTGTATGTATGGGGGCAGGATCGCCATATAGTGTATGAGGGGGCAGGATCGCCATATAGTGTAAGAAGGGTGTACAAAAGGATACTAAGATTGGGTGAGAACCGGACCAATCTCAGGAGGAATTTTGTCAAGTGCTTTCCTCAAAGCAGTTCCCGCGTGCACGCTAGATGCACTTTTTATGTTTTACAGAGATAGCACGTAGGCAGATTATGCCAATGTTTGAACCCTTTGGCAGAATATGCCAGTAAAAAAAAAAAAGAAAATCTCTGTTTGGTTTTAATTATAACCCTTTCAAATCAGAATTATAATTGATTATTTATTTTAAAATGCTGGTCTTTTATAACATTATAATTTAATATTTTTACTTAATTTAAATAATAGTCTTCTCTTTTCTTTACATTCGCATATTACAAATTCATTGATTTTTTGAACGTTGGGCTCAATAGCCAATCAGAAAACGTTCAATAATCAATTTAAATTTTTCCCCTCAAAATTTGAGTGACATTTCTATTTGTCATGGGTTATTGACACAATTTGAATTTTCACAAATTTGTCATTTTGCATTCCAGTAACATTTAATTACACAATAATTTATTGTTTTGTAATTCAACCCTTTACCCAAGGTTAGTGTACTTTGTGGTATGTGTTGAATGAAAAGAAAAGATATAACAAATAAATACAAATAAATACAAAAAAATATAAACAAATAAAGATGAATAAATGAAATAAATAAAGATAAATGAAGATGTGTGTAACATCATCACAGTTTATGGTTGAACCTCTAAAAAGAACATTACAAAGCTCAATACCTTAATAAAAAACTGCTTTAGGACGGCTACAGGTCTTCGAAGGCCAACGCCCATCATGTCTCTTAGAAATGAGGCAAAATACACTGATTTTCAGAACCTCTAGAGAAAACTGCAGTCAACATGACATCTAAATCCATAACTATACCATATGAAGGGCTTCATCAAACATTCTGGAAATATCTTGATAATCCACAAACATAACACACCATCTTCCATCAAATATATTATTTTTCTCTTGCATAAAAACAACATTTCATTACCACCAAAACCCTCACCTAATATAAATTCGGGCGCAATGATCAAAATAGATGACAGCTTACGAAAATATAAAAAAGATGAAACCAATCCAACCTGCTTCAAAAGATTATTGGCGGAAAAAATTACGCATTTTTCTCCAAACGTTATATTATACACAGAAGTATCTTTTCACTGTGGTCCTACAACTTTTGCTATAGTCAATCAATTATCGCCAACTCATTTTGAAACTGTTAAAAAAATACGTCTACCAAATCATGCTGGTATATTCACTGCCGAAATTGCTGCTATTAGTTAAATGTGCCATTAAACATGCTGTTGAACTCAGGAGTACTACTTTAATATGCACAGACAGCCTAAGCGCCACTAGGGCTCTGATGGAAAATCAAAATGGAACCTATGATGATATGCTTTACCCGAATTCTAACTTTTCTATTTCGCTGCTTTGGATACCCTCTCACATCGGGATTCAAGGAAACGAAAAAGCAGATTTCGAGGCAAAGGATGCACTTAACCTACCTGATATTACGGAAATACCTTGCTTCCCAAGAATTATTATGAACCCATACTTGATGAATCAAAGGGAAGATAATGAAACAACTCAGGGGCCTAGATACAACAACAATTTCAGTAGATCCCAATGTATTACGATGGCACGTCTTACAGTTGGTAAAGCATTATTCAATACCAAACATTATTACGACAGAACAGATCCCCCAACATGTATTTTCTGCAATGTAGTTCTTACAATTCCTCACATCTTTTCTGAATGTCCAGAATCCCGTATTGATGTACCACTGGAGAAGATTTTGGACTGTGCATCCGACGAATATCTATCGGAGATTCAGAAGTCCCTTTCGAGGCATCACATCAGTGATGTATAAGGTCAAAATTATATTATATAAATATTCTTTTTTAACACTAATTACGACCTACACTTGAATTAAAATGTTTCATTTATTCTATTAAACTCATTAAGAATATCTTTATATGTAAAAATGCATATATAACAATGTAAATAATCTCTTAATTTGTAAATGTTTCCATTTGTTCAAATTCGTGCGCATTTGGTCTAGTTACCCGGCGCCTTTAATTTATATTTTATAAATTTATTTGTAAAATATTTTCGAAATAAATAAATAAATATTTAATTAAATATTGATGGTATATGGAAACCATATTTCATCATATTTTGCAAGGCTAAGAGGATTAAAAAATTTAATAATTTTAATTAAGTAATTTTCTCCAAGTGAAAATGTATATTATAGTTTTTACGTGCACAAACCTTACGAGTGAGTGAATTTGTGTTATGATGTGTTTTTATTAAACAATGACTTTTAATATGCAAACATTTTTAATATTTTACTTTTCTTGCAGCACATTTAAGCGCATATTTTCGATTATTTAGTGCATGAAATTCTAGTTATGAGTTACGACTGTGGTTTCAGTGTTGCATAACTATAACCGCATTTACAGAGTAGAATCTGGAATAAATTTATGGGTAGGGGCTCTCGAATTTGAAATAAGCTCCAAAATTTTTGGTGACAGTCTGGCACATACAATCTTAATTCAAGCAAATCGTTATGTGTCGCCCGATTTAATTTGAAAAATTCATGTTTTGCTCATGGGCAGCTATATGTAGCTTGTCCCACAGTAGGAACGCCGAAAAATTTGATAATGAAAAAACATAAAATATTGTATATCAACCATTGAAATAAAAAAAAAATATAAAATAAATAAAATAAAATGTGTTAATTGTAGGTACAATATAAACTTCGTAAGAAAAATTGATTATGAAAACACACATGTCAATAAGTATCGATAAGTCGTTGCGTAACACGATAGGGTATACTAGTTATTATTATAAAACGTGCCTACGCCTTAACTACTAAAATTATTACCTTGAAATTGGGCACACTGAAAGTACTTCCTCTGAAAGAAACTATAGATCATAGAAAATATTGACTGCATGTTACTCCGCTTTTTATGCCACATTTTTAAATTTCTTTATAACCCGAGTTTTCTTGTTAAGAAAACTGCTAGTTCTTCTATCGATATGATCTCAAGACTTCCACAAATACGTTTATATACGTTTTATCTAACATAACTACTTTGATGTTGTCGACCATATACTGCTGCTTTAAACACTAACACAACTTACAGTTCCCAACGGATTTTCCTCTAATATTGTATTTATAACCTAGAATCATGATTGAAAATGTCCACCTATAGTTTCACTATGTTCTTTCGTTTTTGTGTCGCTATTACGCTTAATGTTTCTTAAAATTTTATTGAAACTATTGCTTTAATTAAAATCATTGCAATATCTGTGTGTGTATCTTTATATTGGGCAAAGAGACAATTTTGCTGCACTTGGAACACGGTAGATTAGTTAGAAACTGGACTGGAATTGTAAAAAAATTGGAATGATATTGGTTACGAAGTACTAGAGTTGATGTAAATTGGCACCCAGAGGATTAGTTCTGTCCCATGACACTGAGAAAATCTTTGCAATTTTAGTCAGTAAGTGTTATCGTATTATTTAAATTATTTTGGTATATTATTTGCAGGAGTCGAAATTGCATACTAATAAGCTTCGACTTCTACACTCAGAATGTTTCCAGATATACTTGAAGTTTTACTATTTGTATAGACATATGTACGTAGATCACTCTATGTCAGGGTATAATGAGCTTGTGTTGATGTTTGAACTACTAAAAATTTTTGACTTAGACCCACCTTTTGTTATACCGATCTAATAAACGTTATGAGATCGACTAAAATTGCCGTAAGATCCAGATTGTCATAAAGATCTCGGTAAAATTTTGTTTATGTCTTTCTATTACACCCATTTATCGGTAGTTCTACAATAAACCCTGCAGGGTCATTTGCATAATCCTCATATTAAGCTGCTTCCTGATATTCATTTAAATCTATGAAAACCAAAAAATATTTGAAAGATTTTATAAAATTTGGTTTATCAGTATAGCGAGCCCTAATTCATATTGTGTAAGAAATATTTCCAAATTACGAGGGCGGTCCCAGACCAATATGACCTGAAGTATAGATGGCGGCAGTAGCTGGAAAAAAAATATGAAAACTAAAACATATGTTTTAAGTTTCAAAACACCACGTTGTTTAGTATTTTTCTTGGAGCCATCAAAAGTAAACGATCTCAGTTAATTTGTAAGCATGGAAAAAATTGGTTTCCGTTATGAAATTCAATTCTTTCATTTGAAAGGTCTCAGACCAACGAACATTAAAGTCAAGCTAGATTCTACTCTGTGGGAGTCTGCTCTTTCGTTTACGACTATAAAATATTGGGTGAGTTTAAACGAGGCTTTACGAGCTGCAAAGACGAACACCGTAGTGATCGACCAATTGAGAAGACCGTGCCAGAAACTCTACTAAATAGTATTCAATGATCGTCGGCTGAAGGTGTATGAGCTAGTTGAAATGATAGGCATTTCAAAAAGTGCTATACATCGCATATTGACCGAAAATTTGGAGACTAGTAAGCTGTCCGCAAGATGGGTGACGCATTTGCTCACAATAGAAAAAAAAAACAGCGTCATGAAGATGTTTCGGTAGTGTTCGGTGATGTTTCACGAAATAAAGCCTAGTTTTTGCGTTGATTCGTAACCATGGATGAGACATGGATCCACCACTTCACATCTGAGACAAAGGAACAGTCAAAACAGTGGACTGAAGAATCGTGTTCAAAGAAGGTGAAGACTGTTCCATCTGCAGGCAAGGTTATGGCGTCTGTTTATTGGGATGTGCGTGAGATAATTTTTATTGAAAACCAATCAACGGCGAATATTATGCTAACTTATTGCAGAGAAAAAGGCCGCATTTGGCGAAAATGAAAGTGTTGTTTCGTCAAGACAATGCACCAGTTCGCACATCCACAATTGCGATGTCCAAAATCCATGAATTAAAGTTCGAATTGCTTCATCACGCACCTTATTCGCCAGATTTAGCTCCCTCGGATTATTTTCTATTTCCAAAGTTGAAAAATTTCTCAGTGGTAAAAGATTTGCCAACAATGAAGAGGTGGAGTCTGCAGTTGATGGCTATTTTAAGTAGCTAGACAATTCTTACTATAAACAGGGTATCGAAGCTACTGAATATCGTTGGGAAAAGGGTATCGATCAAACTGAAAGATTATGTTGAGAAATGAAGAAAATTTGTAACAAATTTGTCGTGTTTTCTTTGTCAAGTCGGGTTGTTCTGCTACCGCCCTCATATATACTTGAATTTCGTTTTGGAAAAAATAAACAAGTACGAGTATTAAATTCGGCTGTGCCGAAGCTTTGATACCTCCAACCGTGTTCTAAACACAATATTATAATGCCTAGAATGTTTACAATGAACAAATAGATATTCGTCGACATATTGCAAATTACGCAAAAAAAACGATTGCGATCTACCCAACAGAAATAGATTAGGAAAAAATAAGAATATATGCGAGACTACGCCTTGGGGCATACCATCTTTTCCCATGAATGGATTCTAAAGAAAAAAATTCTACCCAAACTTGCAATAGATGTAACAGTAACTTAAACATCACACATTTTTTGAATGCCTGTCCAGAATTCTTAAATAAAAGACAAAATATATTCGGATACAAATCTCCCTTCGATTTTCTGAAAGATCCAAGCATCTCCAATATTAACAATATATTTACCTTTATAAAGCATACTAAACTTAGAGTTTAAAAACAAATTTGTAATTAAAAGCAAAAAATTTTAAAATTATTTTAAAACAAGTGAGAGTGTTAAATTCGGCTGTGCCGAATTTTTTGATGCCCTCCACCTGAGTCTTAAACTCTATATTACACCCAATGTTGAGTACGGCTACCACTTTTAAGCTTTTGCCGATACTGAAACATTAATTTCGAATACCAAAATTCAAATGATTCTTGGCTAAAAAGTATTATTATTAAAAATAAGCTAATTTTAAAATATTTTTATATGAATTATTTTTTATTTTTATCTGCATTACATTTAATACAAAAAAAATACATAATAATAACAGGTAAGAAACTAAATATTTAAACTTTTAATATTTAATTTTTAATTTCTAATTTTAAATTTTAAATTTTAAATTTTAAATTTAAAATTTTAAATTTTAAATTTTAAATTTTAAATTTTAAATTTTAAATTTAAAATTTTTAATTTTTAATTTTTAATCTTTAATTTTTAATTTTAAATTTTAAATTTTAAATTTTAAATTTTAAATTTTAAATTTTAAATTTTAAATTTTAAATTTTTAATTTTTAGTTTTTAATTTTTAATTTTTAATTTTTAAGTTTTAATATTTAAGTTTTAATTATTAATTTCGAATTTTTCATTATTCATTTTTCATCTCTCATTTCTCATTTTTCAATCTTAATTTTTCATTTTCCATTTTCCATTTTTCAGTTTACAATTTTCATTTTTCAGTTTCCATTTTTAATTTTTCAATTTTCATTTTCCATTTTCCATTTTTCAATTTTCATTTTCCATTTTGCATTTTCCATTTTTCAATTTTCATTTTCCATTTTCCATTTTTCATTTTTCATTTCCATTTTTAATTTTTCAATTTTCATTTTCCATTTTCCGTTTTCCATTTTCAATTTTTCAATTTTCATTTTCCATTTTGCGTTTTCCATTTTTCAATTTTCATTTTCCATTTTTCATTTTCCATTTTTAATTTTTCAATTTTAGTTTCCATTTTTCAATTTTCATTTTCCATTTCCAATGTGCATTTTCCATTTTTCAATTTTCATTTTCCATTTTTCAATTTTAATTTTCCATTTTCCATTTATCATTTTTAATTTTTCAATTTTCAATTTCCATTTTCCATTAGTCATTTTTCAATTTTCATTTTTCAATTTTCATTTTTCATTTTCCAATTTTCAATTTTCATTTTCCATTTTCCATTTATCATTTTTAATTTTCAATTTCCATTTTCCATTAGTCATTTTTCATTTTTCAATTTTCATTTTTATTTTTCAATTTTCATTTTCCATTTTTCAATTTCAATTTCATTTTCCATTTTTCATTTTTCATTTTCTATTTTCCATTTTTCATTTTTAATTTTTCTTTTTCCATTTTTCAATTTTCTTTTTTCATTTTCCACTTTTCATTTTCTATTCTCCATTTTTCATTTTCTATTTTACATTTTTCATTTTCCATTTTTCATTTTCCATTTTCCATTTTCCATTTTTTTTCATTTTCATTTTTTCTTTCATATTGGCGATTTTTTTTATTATAACGTGATAACGATAAAAAAATATGTGGCAATACTACTAAATGAGCTATGTTATTGTGATCTTGGTTTTGTTAATATACATATGTATATATGCACAATTTTTTTGTGGCATTTTTTTATGTTGTTGTACAATTATTATGTTCAACCACTAAACTGTTACAACAAACACACTGGGTTTTATGTTTTTTTAAAGGTATCTAAATATTTTTGCTCGTATCTAATCACAATGATGCCCGGTTTAGTCCATTTTCAATACCAACCTGCTGGGAATTATGGCAAATGATATTATTGTAACATTATCCAGTTAGATGGCTTTTTTGTGAATGAGCGTGATTTCAACAGACAGACGGACAGACGGACATCGCTAAATCGACTCGAGCTGTGATAAGGATCAAGAATATATATACTTTATGGGGTCGGAAATTGGTTTTTCGATGCGTTACAAACGGAATGACAAACCTATATATTCCTCTGCCACTGACGTGTGGAGGGTATAAAAAAAGTAAATCACTTACTGTAAAATTAATGCATAAAATAGAACTTAAAGCCAAAGACGCTAGTGCTCAAATGTTAATATTTAGTCCTAGAATTAATTCTGAAGATTAAAAATAAAATAAATAAATAAGATAATTAATAATAATTTTAGACACTTTTGTGCTTTCTAAATTGAAAGTAATTATTAACTGCAATGAGCATTAATGTAAATAGTATTTACTAAATACATACAATTACATTGTTGCCGAACGTTCATATGTACAAAAAAAAAACCAACAAACATAAATGTGTATGCATCGCTGATACATATCTATATGCACATGTTCTGTTACGTATGTACAAACATTTTTCACTATTTTTAGTTTTTCATATAAAATTTAACCTTTACATTTTCGTACGTCATTCCTCAGCTATTAGGCCTATAAGCCAAATTCAATAACAGGCTGCTCGCAAAAATAACAAACAATATTGTTCTAATTTTACATAGGTAAATGGATTATTTTATGAATGAGCGTGATTTCAACAGACAGCCGGAAAAATGGGCATCGCTATATCGACTCGAGTTGTTATAAGGATCAAGAATACATATACTTTCTGGGGTCGCAAATAATTTTTTCGATGCTTTACAAAAGTAATGACAAAATGGTACATATCCTTTGGGCAGGGTGTGGAGGGTATACAAAAAACGAATGCTTAAGTAAATGTCTTGTTTTATAGTTTTTTCTTTCTAAATGCATATTTTTAGTGCATATTTTGGATCGTTTAATGCATGACAGACAGCCCTGCATACAAGTGTTCGGGGGGCAAAAACTGTTTAATTTTATAGAGGAGTCCCGCGTGCAATACCGGCCAAAAGCTAGGGAGAAGTAGCAGTACTTTTTTCGTCAAAGGCTTTTCGCCCAATTTATGTCCTTGAATGGCATTTTTAATTTACGGAAATAGTAGTTTATAATAATGCACTTTTTCGGCTTGAATAGTTCATACTAATTTGGAAGGGAGTCATCGACTATCACTCACTGTGAACGGACGTGTTTTTTGACTGCGTTTAAATACATTAAAGTGTTATTGTATCGTTATCTTCTCTTTGCTTTGTTTTTTACATTATCTAAAACAAATTTATTAATAACCTTCAAGTAACATTGTAAATTTAAAACAAAAAAAGTAAAAAAGTAAAAACAAGGAAATGGTCCCTGGGCCACCAAATATTGGCTGATTTTTTGGATCATCCTAACAACTTAAACTTTTCTTAGCTGCCATCAGTAAAAAGTAATGTGCTAAGTGATCCAAACGACATAACCATAACATCAAAAAATGGTGAATTAAAAAAATTAAACCCATTATTAATAAGGGTTTACTTGCCATTTCAACTTTAATATATTCTACCAGCCAATTAAGAGATGGAAACCTGCTGCTTTTAGTACGAAACCAAATGATCGCAAATAAATTTTTAAAAGCCAAAACATTAGAAAATGTCTGTGAAATAACGGTTAAGTTTAACGACAAGTTGTTATATGAATGTCGAAATCCGCAAAAAAAATTCTTTGTAAAAAAATTCTGGCAGAGGAATTTACTTAAAAATTCACACAGTTAATCCCTAATATATATTTAACAAAACTTTAAAGTGCCAGATCCATTTTTTTTAAATTTTGTTTAAGAAAATTTTTTAAAACAATACTTAATATCTGAGTACTTATAGGTAGAGAGACCAACAAAAAATTGTGGCTTTAACCAATTTGTTAAAGTTGAAAAAATGTTCATCACATTTCTTGAAGTCATATAGCTTTTTGAAAAAATAATTTAGTACTGAAATCGATTCATATATCAACTTGTCGAAAAAATTAAACTATAGAACGAAGTTTTCGTAAAATCTGAAAAAAAGTCATATTTTTCCCCATATAAACACACTTGAAATTTTCAGTCGCGTTGAGGTACCTCTAATTTTTTTTTTGATCGACCCAAAACTTTGTATTTCTCAGTTTTTTTTTGCTATTTGCATATATCTACGGGGGTGAGACCGAGAGTTTGAAAACTTTTTTTTTATTAAGGGCCACCCTAATGCCTAATTGATGCAACTAAAGAAGAAATTGTTAGTGAGCTTAAAACTCAAGGCATAGTCTCTGTATATAAACACAATTTTACTAAGGACGATGGCACCAAACAACATAATGGAAATATGGTTCTCACATCCAACATGTATAATTTACCTAAAGTCATCGACGTGGCCTGCTATAAGGTTAAAGTGAAAACTTACTTTCCTAACCCCATGCGGTTGTCGTAATTGCCAACTTCTACGACACATGAAAAATATATGCTCCAATCAAGCTTCATTTGAATAATGTATTTTACCACCTCATCAACCAACTGAATGTACTAGATTGCAGTGTGCTAATTGCAGTGAATTACACCTAGCTACTGATAAAAATTGTACCCGCTATATTCAACAAAAAGGAATTATTAAAATCAAGACCATCGTAAAATGTTCCTTTGGTGCTGCAAAACGAATATATGAAACTAAGGCTAACTCAAAATCAAATGTAATCCAATCATTTTCTGAAATAACAAAGAACACCCACGAAACAAAAAAACAACAGAATAAACAATAACAAAAAAGAACTGCATCACCAACAAAAATTAATGATAACAAAAAACTACCTCGTCGGGATCCTCCGTGCTCATCTTCAAACGAATTAAACAACTTAATATTTTAACAACTCCAACAACAAATGAAAAATCAATTAATAAGAAACAAAATAAAACAAAACAAGTAAGAAAATTATAGTCGGTCTAGACCGACTATACGATACCCTATACCATGCGTTTAGAGACAATATCTCTCAGGCCCAACTAGCTGGATATAGAAAATAAGCATAAACCAAATTTGAGTGAGATTTTTATTAATTTTTTTGGTCGCAGATATGAAAAAGTTCATATCGGTTGCTATATCTATATGGGGACTAGGCCCAAAAATGGACCGATCTTGACCATGTTTGGTAAAGTCTCTTGTATTTTGAAAAAATATATACAAACAAAATTTGAAAAGAATCCGTGTAATATTTTTGTTTTTTGAGAGATTTAAGTGAAGATCGGGAAGCAGCTCTATATGGGGCCTACGACTAAGAGTTGTCCCATAGGGATCATTTTTGGACTACTGATTAATGGATGTAATAAACACATACAAGCCCAATTTGACTTAGATTTATATGATAATTTGGATCTTATGGCAATTTATGTTGATTTCATAGGGGTCATTTGTATGGGGGCTAGGTCTGAACATGGACCAATTCTCACCAATTTCAATAGCGTTCATCCCATGGCCGTTAGAAGTTTATATACCAAATTTCATCAAAATATATTCATATTTGCGACCTGCAGTTTGATTACAAGCTTTACATGGACACACAGACGGACGGACGGACGGACGGACGGACATCGTTAAATCGAATCCGATAGTGATTCTGATTCGATCGGTATAATAAAAGATGGGTCTAGGTCAAATATTTTTGGTAGTTACAAACAGCAGCACAAAGTCGTTATACCCAAACCACATAGCGGTATACGGGAATAATAAATAAATCAACTGAAGATCAAAACTTAACTATTAATAATCAATCTTCTACAATATTCATTTCTCCTTTTTCTAAACTCACACAAGACCTTATATAAAGCAACGATTACTTTATTCCAACATCCAATATGGATGTTAATCCTGATGATTAATTTCTATAAGACAACATGGCATTGGGCCCCATATATTCCACCAATTGTAAATTTAATTTACAATTTCTATGAATTTACTGTCTAATTTTAAGATACTGCAATGGAACATGAATGGCTTTATCAACAATATCAGCGAACTTCACCTGTTAATAAAAGAGCACAACCCATCCTTTATATCTATTCAAGAAACACATTGTTCCAACAATTTTACTCCTATTACACCTAAAGGCTTTTCTTCCCATTTTTATAATTCTCCTCTAATTACTTCTTCTAAACAAGGAGTAGGTGTATTAATAAAAAAATACTATACATATACATATAAAAATACTATATATATATATATAAAAATCCATAAAAATTCTTCACTACAAGCGCTGATCCTGGAAGTTGAATTAAATATTGAATTTACAAGTATTTATGTGTATATACCATGTCAATCATTTTCCTGTCAAGAACTCACAAATTTATTTAACTCTACATCCACTCCAAAATTCGTCATTGGCGACTTTAATTCTTGGAATGTAGCTTGGGGCTCTCAAAGCCACAACCCCAGAGGTCTCACCTTGGAAAATGCAATTTTATCATCGGATATATGTATTCTTAATGATGGTCGTCCAACTTACCTTCCTACACATGGAACAATAACGCATGTGGATATTTACTTATGCTCTCCTACACTGTTAAATCTAACCTCCTGGGACATTTCAGATAAGCTGTACAGCAGCGATCATTTTCCCATTTCATTTATCATCATTTCATTAAGAAACAATAGTCAAAGATCTCATTTCCTTCATAAATTCCTAATCAACTTGGCTAATTGGCCAAAATTTAGCAATTTAATAGACCTTGAACTTCAAAAAATCACCTCCATCTACAGATATAAATAGAGAAGCATCTTTAATTAAAAAAGCCATAAGAACTGCTGCAAATTCAACAATACCACCATCATATTTGTTCCTAGGTGGAATAAAGAACTCTCTGCCTTAAGAAAAATTAAAATCAATGCATGGGAAAAATTAAAAAAATCAGCAACAACTCCCACTTTAATAGTTTTTAAAAAAGATAATGCAAAATTCGGAAGGGAAATGAAAAAAGAGCGTTTGAAACAATTGATCGAAAAATAATGTTAAAAAAACTTCATATGTACGGAATACAGAATATAGAACTGAAATGGTTTAAATCTTACTTAACAAATAGAAAACAAATAACAACAGTTAATGGTGTACAATCTAATTCAATTGAAAATGAATTCGGTGTTCCACAAGGATCAATATTGGGTGCTCTGTTATTTAGCATTTACATAAATGACAAGCCGAACATTTTGACAAAAACTGAAATAATTTTATATGCGGATGATACTCTGATATTTACGGAAGGTGATAGTGAAGAACAGTGTCAAAATAATATGAGGCAGGACATAAACAATATAATTATTTGATTAAATATGAACAAGTTAAAATTAAATGAAACAAAAACGAAAATTATAGAAATAAATATAGTAACAGAAACTTTATAATTAATAATGAAATAATTGAAAAAGTCGAACAAATAAAATACCTTGGTTTTATAATTGATAAAGAACTTAAATTTAAAGAACACATGGATTATATTTGCAGAAAAATTGGTAAAAAAAATTGGATTTTTTAAAAGAATTAGAAATAAAATATCAACAATAACGGCAATTAATATATACAATACGATTATAAAACCACATTTTGAATTTGGTTCAACATTTTTTTATACATGTTGTACAAAAACACAAATCGATAGACTACAAAAATTACAAAATAAAGCAATGAGAACAATTTTGAAATGCAACATTTATACTCCAATTGAGTTAATGTTAAATACCCTTAAGTGGTTGAAAATAAATCAACGATTGATATTAAATACTATACTTTTTATACAAAAGATGAAAATGGGAATGGCGCCAGAATATCTATGCGAACAAATTAATTATGTGAGAGACGTGCAACCGTATGGGCTGAGAAATGATGGAGATTTTAGACTACAACGAGTAAACACAACAGCGATGCAGCGATCACTTTTCTATAAAGGACTACAATTATATAACTCGTTACCAAATAATATCAAAGAACAGACAAATGAATATATTTTTAAAAGAGATTGTGTAATTTTTATAAGAAATAATATAAATAATTCAGAATTTTAGAGCAAAACAAAATAGTGCAAAAATATGTAACATATGCGCATTTTTAAAGTATAATAATACTAATAAATAAAATAATAATAATAAAAGCAAAAACTAGTTAGCTTTGAAAACTTTACCAACAATATCAATAGAATCCGTGGGTGATATATGGATATAAATAGACTTTCGAACAACAATACTAACAACCAAATATTAGAAATTGCATCCAACAATCATGTCGTCACTGATTCTTTTCTAATAGCTGATTCATTTGCCACATCATACTCCTCTGATAGTAATTTTACTCAACTTTATAATCAATTTAAATCTCAATCCAGCAACATAAAACCCAATGCTATGACAAATAACAATGCACTTCATATTGAAAGAGATATCACACCTGTAGAACTATCAATCTGTTTAGCAAAGGTAAAAGTATCAACCCCAGGTTTCGACAGGGTGTCGTATAAAATGATAAAAGAGTTAAGTCTTCGCTCAAAAAATAGTTTATTATCACTTTATAACAACATATTAAATACAAGTGTTATACCAACTACCTGGAAAGTTTCAACAATAATTCCTATCTCAAAAACATCAAAAAACTCTCTCGATGTAAAATCATACCGTCCAATTTCGTTACTATCATGCCTTAGCAAAAGTTCTTGAGAAAATCATAGCAACACGTCTATATTGGTTCACTGAAAAAGATAATCTAATTGCCTGTTACCAAGTTGCCTTTAAAACCGGAATGGGTTGCACTGACACTCTCCTACATTTAGATTGTTATATAACTAAAGCTCTTTCGCCATGTATCCATATAACCATATATCAATCCTGTCTATCAATTTTGAAAAAGCCTTCGATAGAGTTGGGGCTCATGTTATTCTTAATATCCTGAACATATGGAAAGTGGGACACAAAATTTTTAACTACTACGTCAAATCATATCTAAATAATTGAAAAATTCGGATAAGAATAAATGGTGTTTACTCTACAACATACCCACTGTACAACGGTATTCCACAAGGCTCGCCTCTATCAGTAATCTTATTTACTATCGCATTCAATGTAATTAGTCTTATAATTAATAAATGTAAATATGTTGATCATTGTATTTATGCAGATGATTTATATATCTTATGCAAAAAATATAACAACTTAGAATGCAACATTTTACAAGATGCATTAAACAAAGTCTACAGATGGTCTTTAATATCTGGTGCAAAAATATCTTTTGACAAAACCAAAAAACTACATATATGCAAAAAGAAATTGTGTGATATACAAAATTACATTATAAGCCATGACAACACAAGCATCCAGAATGTTGAACAATTAAAAATATTAGGCATAAAATTAGGCAAAAAATTATACCTGGAAAGAACACTACATATTTCTCAAAAAGTCTTTAATTCAAAGAACCAATATAAAATAATTTTTGTTGAATCGGAAAAGCTCTATTCATATTAACACTTTAGTGTATCTAACAAAAACTTTGATTCTTAGTAAAATCGATTATGGACTTTTCATTACTGGTAATACAACAAAATCTACTATGAACATCATTAAAGGAGTATATCACAAGGCAATAAAATCGAGCATTTACGCATTTCGAACAACCCCGATTAAACAAATTCTCGCCGAATCCGGTTTGCCTTCCCTCGAAGAGAGAATTCATGAGATAAAAGCCAAGTTTATACCTAAAAAAATATTTCCAAATAACTATTATAGATGACGACGTTCTGAATAAGTCCTCCGCCACAAGACAGTACAGGATAACTTCAGAATTAATCGAACTTGCAATTACTCTCAACATTCATTCCTTAAATAAGCAAAACAAATATACCTCTCCTTCTTGGTTATTAACAGATGAATCATGTGATATATCGCTACCAAATTTTTAAAAGGAAAACACTAAAATTTTTTACAATTGTACCTTGAGCCTCCTTAAGAATGTGTTGAAATCTTATTTCACAGACGGATCCAAAATGACAAATGGAGTTACGTCGTACGCCATAATTGATACGAATGGAGATACTACCAGAAGATTCTACCAGATTATATATCAGTTTTTACCGCAGAAGCTTTTGTCATTATCAGCGCTATATATATTGCTCTCAGTAAACAACACAAAACAGTGATAGTTTATCGGTTATCAAATCAATTATTAACCCACTCTCCAGAAGATGGATTAAAATTAATGGGTTCCAGGCCACACCAAAAATGTATATCCAGCAAAAAAAAAAAACAAACAAACTGATCGGAATACAATCATCCCAGATCATGAAGAAAGAACCAAAACCACTTTACACCTTGTGCGGATCTTACATCTCTGTTCAACACATTTTACTGGAATGTACACTATATAACAAAACTAGAAATTATTTTTTTTCGATCAACCAACCCAATGATTCTTCTAAAAGAACCCACCGAGGATAATATTCTCAAAATATATAATTTTATAAAACAAGCTGGAATCAATATTTAAAAATCTCTTCTATCTACTATCTCAACACCTTTTGATCTCAATATATTAAAAATGAAATGTATTTGAATTCTCTTTACCTACAGATGATAGCCTTTGTTGTTTTGCTCATAAATCTGTATTGGTTTTAAAAGTTATAATTATAAATCTAATAAATAATAATAATAATAATTTAGAAGTTCGATTTTGAAAGAAAATCCACGGTAAATGAAGATTCGTTCTCGGCTCGAAAATCTTCGTGAGAAACCACCAAAACGAAAAAATTAGAAAAATAAAAGATTTTCACAAACCAAATCGCACCTGTACTTCTAATGTGAGTCAACTCAAAATTTAAAAATTTTCAGTAGACACAAAAAACGTTTTTTTTTTAATATTTACTATAAAATTTGAAGACAGTTGTTTCATTGTAAAGAATTGCGAATAATAAGTATACAACAGTAGTTGCTTTTGCGATTTTTTCAGTGATCATCAAAAATAACAGGTTTTTGGGTGCAACTCAAAACATGTCTTTAGTGGATTCTAAAGAAGCTACTCTTATAACACAAAGAGGGTTACTACTGTATTTTGTTTGCGAAAGACTAGAAAAACCGATGTAAGATTTTTACAGTGGATAGATATGACCGCTGTGTATCGTTTTCTTACAAAAAGTGAAAATTGAAAAATTTTGAGTTGACTCACTTTAGAGGTACAAGTGCGAAATTTCTTTTCTATGCAAATAGTACGAAACTTTCTTTTTAGTATGGACTTTTTACGGTCGATTTTGACAAATTCGACTGAAGACGAATTTTCAAAAACAGGATAGAAGTTATGCATATTAAAGAACTGTTATAAACCCTTACAATAATCAATCAATAATCAATAAGTCGAACTTACCCTTTTTATGATCATCCTCCTTAGTTTGAAATGTTTTCGTCATTTTAACATTGTTATTGCTGTTTTCCTTGTTATCACTTTTCAGTTTTTCAGTTCTCTCCGTATGTTTCATCAATACATTTCGACTTTCGAATAGTGTAAGAATATTGATACTCTGCTCTTGATCCAATTCCGGCTGAGATTTTATCAGTAGTAAGGATAATAGGGACAGTGAACAACGCTGTAAACGTGTATTAATATTTTCAATAGCAAGAGATTGTTTAAAGAATTCTACTAGTTCAATCGAATATTTGCACATTTTGGTACATAGCTGTTCCAATGCAGTATAGTCTTTAGCCAAGACCATCCACATCTGCAGCATGTCAACAATGATGGATGTTCTTTCCTGTGTGCTAGCTGCACTTTGAACAAATATTTGGCAAAAACAACTCAGCCAAACAGCATCACGGCAAATGGTACGCTGCAAAAAAACAAAATTTTCGGCATAGCACATGGTGTACAGGCGACATATATGGCCTGCCATATTAAAATATGTTAAATGCTTGGAATTTGATGGTGGTGGTAGCTTCATTATTTCAAATAGTTTGAACATAAATGAACGTGTACATAATTCATTCAGAAATTCCGGAGATCGAAAAGAAACTTCTATGCATATAAGAGTGTAACAGCTTACAAGGTCACAGGTGGTAATACCACCCGAGGCACATGGATCTAAATCGGTAGGCATTTGCTCGCCCAGTATACACTTTGAAGGGGTAAGTGCTTCAGTAGCTAAACGAAAAAAAGTATGTTGCTCTAATATCTTCTCGATTTTTTGAATTTCTTCTTTTTCTTTTTGCTTTCGTATTAATATGGCCATTAACTGCCCCGCCAACTGTCTAACACATATTACTTCTTTCGCATCCAATAGAGTGCTAAGGCAACAGGCCATAAATCCACCTGGCAAATAGGAAAGTTCATTTAGTAATATTTCCGGTCCAGAAACGTCAGAGCTTTTACGTTCCGTTTGTTGTGTGGATTCATTTGCTGTTGTTTTGGCTGTTTGGTGCAATAAGCTCCAAGCTAAAATTCGCACCTCAACATCATTGTGGCCACATAACCCGCTTAGGTATTTTACAAATCCAGCAGATAAACGAAAATTCTCACTGGCATTTTGCATTTGATTGCTTAATTTCAACATGGCTATAAAACAGTCTCTGTGCCATTGAGCGCCAGTTTGGGTAGTGGACTTCAAAGCTAACGATAGTTGAGCAAATCGTCGACAATAAAAGAAGAGCAATTGGTCGGACATGTTCAGATGGCATGAGGACAGAGCAGCCAACAAGGATATTAAACAACGTACACGGTTTAAATCTCGTTTTTCAAATAATTGCCAACAACGTTCAATGAACAAATCAAATAAATTACTATATAATATACTGTAATCAGAAGCACTGGCATTGGTTTCAAAAATCGCACGTTGATCTGAAAAGAGTAACTTAAGAAGTACTGTGATTTTAGAGGAAATATTTCCGGAAATCTCTTCAACTTGGGTTATCAACGTCACAAAAGCGTGGCCGGAATCTTTCAGCAATATCTTGGAAAATCCAGTAACAACTAGCGGAAGAGGTATCTTGATGCTCAATATACTAACATCTAGTAAATTTTCATATAATTCACAATCGTTGCTATTACCCGGTGGTTGTTGTAAATACTTTACAAATATATTATTTAATTCATTCGAAAATTCCGGACTGACCGTTAGGACGTTGTTAAGTCGAGCCAATTGTAATTGCTGTTTAAGCAATAGACAAACTACTATTAACGATCGATGATCAGTAGCATTTTTGGCTGCCTTCAGTACACGGTGCATTGATAGGCCCGGATGAGTAGCTCGTATGAAGCGAATATCCTGAGTAGTTAATTTAAGATCATCCTTTACATCAAGTTTTAATTGTTTTGACATTGATTTTTGTGATATATATTCCAGAGCGCCACAAGATGTGGCGGCTATTACCAGTCTCCAGTACTGAGTTTCTTCCAGAGCGGTGGCAAACATTCTTGATAACTTATCTGTTTTTTGTTGAGCATTTTGCGATAGTGCAGGCCTTAGATTCATATTTATCGGTATCTGAATATTATCTAGTAACAAAGGGGCTTCAATAGAAGTTTCTGTTGTGATGATTTGCGGGGCAAATAATAACTGAAATAAACACATTGTAGCATCCTGTCGAACTTGTATATCGTTGTGGTACATCATAAGGGCTCTTAAAAGCAATACATAGATGTTGGGTGTTTCTGCCAATTCACAACGTACTGATGAGTCGTACAAGAGTACTTTGTTTAGAATACTAATTGCTGGTATTGCAGAATCCGAATAATCTGAACAGGACGATTGCTGCAACGAATTCTCTAATGTTTGAAGTATTAAATACGAAGCGCCAGCACTACACAGTTCGCCGGTGATCTGCCAATTGGAACACAAAACATTTATTTGCATGAGAGTTGTTTTTCGAATTAAAGGATCCACATCTGACGACTCTAATAATTGCAATAGATTGTTTAAAGAAGTAACAACATCACATCTTAAGGGCGAATGATCAGTGAAGATATTTCGGTACTCGCGAGGTGTTGTCAAGAGGCATAGATCATTTGGCAAGGTATCGCTTATTTCTAAAAGATTGGGCAGGTAATTTTCAGAGTCTTTTAAAGAACTTAAGGAATAAACGAGTCTGGTTATAGATTCTGATCGTTGTCGGGCGTTAGAATGAAATAGAAAACCCAAATTACCCTGTAGAACTGTGACATATGGCAAGTGTCTTGAATCAGGATCATAAAGTTTAAGTAATAAATCCATTATTTTTCTTGACATTGTTAAACAGGACAACAGTGGCATTAAGGGAACTAAAATCGGCAACATACCGCACCATTGAGGCCCAAATAGAGATTGTGATTGAAGCAAAAGTTCTAGTATTTTTAAGCAATTATTTTTTATGATTTCTTCTGATGTTTCAAAACTATCATGGATTATTTGCAATAATATAGACGAACTGATGGGCACACCGACTATGTGGTTTTCTAACAAAGTGCAATTCGAACATTCCATCGTATAAAATTCGCCATTCATAAGGCAACCAATATGTTTTTTAAATGCAACTGTTAATTTCTCATATGTGTAGCGTTTCAAAGGCATAAATGTTAGATTCAATAACTTTAGTATTAAGTCAATGGCATTAGCCTTTAATTGCGGATTGGCCAGATATAGGGGAATAGCTTCAATAATACCGTTGAACAGCAAGTCTACCAGATGTTTACTTTGCAATTTATCCAAAACCAAACATATATTACCTAAACCTTGTTCTATGATATCCTTGCACGATAAAGTGTTGGGCGATTGCAGTAACATTTTTATAGATAGTTGAAATGATTGCTCATAATATTCGAGTAGTTGATACTTTTCGCTAAGAGTCTTGTCAGTTGTCAACAAAAGCTTCTGCAGCTGTTGATGTCGTTGGGGAAAAAGACATTTCAGTGTATAATCACGCAATATAGGCTCAAAAATTTCAATAGCTTCGAAAGATGCGTGCTTTGCATTGATTTGGGCCACATCTTGTAATAAAAAAATCAGCTGCATTTGATGTAGGCGCAAGCGAGCACATTGTTCTATGTCGGCAAATCGAGTGCTAAGTTTCGCTACAGTTAAAGCCACTTTATATAAGCAAAGTGTGTCAACATTGCTGTGAAGACTTTTAAATATTTCTAATACTTTATAAATGACTTCCCATACAGAAGAAGATGTATCGTTTTTATCAGAATGTAATTCCAAATGATACATACTAGCTTCGATTAAAAGGGCCAACGCTTTGTCCACCTTAAGTTGACAAGGCGTTTGGGAATTTTTAGATGAAGATGTAGACGTAAAATGAGAAGTGAACGGATAAGACAAGGATTTGTTCTTCATTTTCAAACGTTTTTCCAATATGAAAAGAAACTCTAATAACGCATCAGCTATACAATCAACCTGGAAGTCTTGTTTGTCCGACCTGTTGCGTTCATCGTAAATCTTTAATAGATTTCGAAAAATATGTGGAGCTTGCAGCAAATACTCAGCTGGATAATCCACCATGGTCAATTGTAAATGATAAATAGCATTCTTTACTTCGAAAGCAGAAGCAAAAGGATTTATTAAAATGTCAGCAAAAAACTTCATGGAAGTATAGTCAGATGATGTAGGACAAGACCAGGGAATCTCATAGTCGTCAATGTTGTAATCACAATCCTCTCTTCCAATTTTACTGGCCAAGTTTATAGATTGCATCACTTGTTCCAATTCGTCACTTTTACTTTTACTTTGCTCCTTATTCTCATTCTCAATATTTTTTTGCTGTCTCTTTAACATTCTTTTAATCTCAATAATTATTTTAATTTCTTCTTTATTTCCCTCAAACATCTTCTGTAATTTTCTCACTTCCTTAAGAAAACGTTCCAATCCAAATTTTTCCATTGCATCTGTACCGTATTGCGGTGATTCTATAATGGATTTTAATATATTTAAAACTTTTAAAGGTACTTTTACTGGACGAAAACAAAACCAACGTATCAATTGTGCACACAAATCGTCCGCTTTGAATTCAACTTTTTCATTGAAAGCCAACGCTCTCTCTAACTTAACTGCAACTTGATCCAAAGCACGCAGTCGAATTTCCACCGAGTCATGAGCTAGTTTTATTAAAGTTCTTGGAGTAATTTGTATCGTAGACATTGTTGTTTAATTAGCAAGCAAATCAGGCAAAACAAAATATGTACACATTTTAAAATAGTTGTTTCATCTTTTCTTACTTTCCGATTACGATGTGTATAATTAAGTTGAAGTTAAGAGGTAGATAAAATGCCTCAAAAATTAATTAAAAAGCAAATGTTTTTCAACAAAAATCAATTTAAAATTAAATTTAAAAATAATTCGCCAAATTACTTATTCCTCTTTTATTCTAATTTCGTTTTAAAGTTGCCAGATTGATAAGTCGATTATATTTTGCAAGTACACCGAGAAAATATGCATTGAAATGTAGAATTTCGTAATTTATATTCCAAGTATTTTGAAGAAATTATATTTTAATCTTATATGGCGTTCACACTTAAGTGTTTAGCGAAGTGTTTAGTGTTTATGCGATAAACAAGTCAAATTGAGATGTTTTCGCATACATTTTTTTGTTTGACTAAACATCTCAATTGAATCTTACCCCCCCCCCCCCCCTATCACAGATCACACTCAAGTTCGAAAAACTCAATACACTCACATTTTTTTTTACTAATACACACATTTTCCGCAGTGGTCACACTAATTGCACCAAATTTTTCGTGCGAATAATAGCTGCCACTAACGATGATTAATGTTACCCTGTTATAAATTTAATGAAAATTTACTGGATTCTGCAAAATTGTAATTAAAGTTTTAACTTGTTAAATCTGTTATTATGATTTATTTCTTGAAATGCGCATATAAAAACGCCAGTTTGTTAATTATAGAGCATAAATATTATTAACTATTATTAAAATAAAACTAATAATAATAAATGTAAACATTTTCCCTCAAACATGTGCCTGTATAATAAACTCGGTAACTCTATTTAGAAAAGAATAAGAGAGAGAAGTAAACAAATTTTTTCAAGTTTACGCTTCAACAACATTTTAAAAATGAGATTGCAGTCAGATGTGTGAGCACAAAAGTTAATGGCGATGGATTCGGCTAATTCGAACAATTTTTCGTTGATAATACGTACACAACGATTTCACAGTTGCGGTGTGATGTGAGGTAGGAGGGTTAAACACCACAAAAACCGAAAATATGACAGAGTTGTATTTAACTTTGCGCATGTTCAGTGCAATATATCTCATTTTTGCCATTGTGGCATTACAATCAAAAAAATACAATACAAAATACAATACAAAAATGTAAATAACGCATCTATATTGATAATTCCATCATTAACATAATTAAAGTAGTTGGCCGCCAATTTAATGATATTATTTTTTATCCATTTTCAAAATTTTACAACTTTTCAATCTGCTGAAATGTTTAACTTAAACTTAGTCAGGTGTGAACGACTGTATTTTGTTTTGCAAAACACGAGCTAAAACACCTCAAAATATTGTGGTGTGAACGCCTTATAAATCCACATCGTATCGATCGTATCGGAAAATGCCCCTAAATTTAATTTGTACTTTTTTTTTAAATATTAAAAACATTTCCTAAAACATGTTCTAATCATCATTCTTAAAGCGCATTTTATTTGGAATAAAATGATCGTTTGTTAATTTAAATCGATTGAAAATTAGCAAATTTACAGTACTTTTTCTAAAGAAACTCAGAATATCAATGATGGCATAACTCCAGAAATTCATTCACCAATTCTACGTAATGAGAAACTCACGTTTTCCAAACAGTTTTTTTTTTTTTTTTCAAAGAAATAAAACAGCCATGCTCTTCTTTCGGCATTATTAAGGGCTTGGTCACAGCTTATTAACCTGAGGGCTTGATTCAGTGAGCTAGTTTTAGGGGTGACAGTTAACTGAGGATATTAGTCAACCGATGTTTGACCGTGGAATCATATTTTTGGGATGTAGCTTACTCAAGTTTTAGCGAATAAAATTGGGTAAAAAAAATCATTGAAAAAATATTTTTTTCAATTAAATATTCTTCCTTTATTTACATATTTTAACAAATTTTGATATTTACATATGAGATGTTATCTTTACATATAGATATTGCAACAAATAATACATAGGATCTAAAGATATTAAATAGTTTTTATATTATTTTTAATGATTTTTAAAGGAAAATGGGAGAAAAAAAACCTTTATATGATCTAATAAATTCAAATACGATCTTAAAAATATTTATGTGCTTATAGGAGGTTTATTTGAAATAATAGACCTCTATAAGCATATAATTTTCAATTTGGTGATTTCTTTTTAATTTTACGTTATTTCTCTACATTCTCTTATCAGTGGGTAAGAGGAATTTTCATTTTTGGCAAAGTAATTGTTATTAATCCTTGTTATGAAATCGATAATTTTTTCATAACCTGTTTCTTCATGAAGAAGATTTGTAGGATACCTCCAGGGCTTTTTATTTATCATTTTAAGACATTTGTTTTGTATAATTTGTAAGCGTTTTAGGTGGCAGTTGGCAGCGTCACTCCAAATAGGACACGCGTATGTTAATATCGGCCTTATAACGCTTTTGAAGAGTAGATTTTTGGGTTAGAAATGACCTTCTATTTAGTAGTGGCCATAGTGCTTTAAATGATTTTATAGCTTTTTGACACGTAGCCATAATATGTTGTTTAAATGTAAGCTTTTTGTCCAAGACAACTCCGAGATATTTGACCTCGTTAAGTACATTTATGGTATTATTTCCAATAAGAAGATGACGTCTTGGCAGTCTTTTAGGAGATTTGTTGAATGGAAAAATTATTGCTTGGGTCTTGTTTGGATTAATTTTGATTTTCCATTTGTGAAAATATGTACTGCAATTTACAAGTCCCTTTTCCATTTTCTTCAGGAGTGCGCTTGTAAGTTTGTTTGAAGAAATTAACGCAGTATCATCTGCGTAATAAGCAATTTTCATATATTTCGGGACTTTGAAATCGGATGTATATATCGAGTAAAGCAATGGCGACAAGACTGATCCTTGAGGTAACCCTGTGGTAATGGTTTTTGGAGATGATGTTTCATTATTAATCGCAACTTTAAAGTTTCTGCCGTGAATGAAATCTGAAATAAGTTTGCATAAATATTTTGGTATATTTGCATCAAGAAGTTTAAATACTAGGCCATTATGCCAAACGGTGTCCAACGCTTTTTCGATATCTAACAATATTAGACCCGTTGAACGTTTATTGTTTTTATTGGTGATTATTTGATTTTTAATTCAGTTTATTTGGTGAGTAGTGCTATGCCCTTTTTTAAATCCAAATTGTTCTTTAGCAACAATAGAATTGGTCGTTACAAATTCACTAAGACGAGAATGTAGTATTTTTTCAAATATTTTACCTAAGTTACTTAATAAACTAATAGGTCTATAGCTATTTGGGTTATTTTTTGGCTTACTGGGTTTATTGATAGCTATAACCTTAGCATTTTTGAAATGGTTTGGGAAATAGTTGAGTTTGATGCAGCTGTTAAATATTATAACCAGTAATTTTAGAGCTTTGAGTGGTAGTTTCTTTAAGAGCAGGTTGGGAACATTGTCAAAACCAGGAGATTTTGAGGGTTTTATTGATGAGACAATATTCATTACTTCTTCAAGAGATGTATAAATTGCAGATTCAGAACTGGGATTTTCCTTCTTAAAATTATTTACTGTTGTATTTATTAGTGTATCTGCCGAGTGGTTATAGTTCGAAGTGAGGTTATTTGCTTGGACAAATGTATTTGCCAGGACTTCAGCCTTGTCCTTATCAGATGTTATTTTTGTATTTCCAACTTTGAAGTGAGCGATTTGATTTTTTCCTTTTCCTCGTAAGTTCCTGCTTATTTTCCAAAATTATTTATCACCTGGTTTTAAATTGGATAATAATTGAGACCATTTCTTATTGCGCTCCGAATTAATACTTTTATCAATCATGTTACTTAGAAATTTAGTACATTGATTATAAAAAGTTTGCTCGGCTATATTTGAAGATCGTTGGCTTTTTCTTTTAAAGCTTCTTCTTAGTTTTATGTATTTCACAGTACTTTCTGGTAATGTGTAATTATTTTGTTGAGTTATTTTAGGTGTGGACACATCCCTTGCTTCGAAAACTACATTTATAAATTTTTGGATTTCCTGATCAATAACTACCTTGGTATTGTATATATCCGAATATAACGTGATTTTATTGTCTAAAAAATTCATAAAAATGTTCCAGTTGGTTGCACTATAATCATAATAATTGAGGTCAACCTGCAAGGCCATTGATCTTTTAAGTGTACATATAATGGGGCAATGGTCTGATGGTATTTCGTAATCCATTGTTTTTACGTCTATATTTAAAGCGGAATTGCTTAAAATAATATCGACTGTGGATGCTTCGCGATTGTGTTGATGGGGGAATAGGGTTGGACTATTAGGATAGTGAATAAAAAAGTTGCTTGGTTGCTGTAGGTTGTTGAGTGCGATTCGTGCAGTATTATTTGAACGACAATTCCATGAACAATGTTTGGCATTTAGGTCACCAAAAACTATATATTCTTTGGCGGAAGGTGTTAGGTTCAAGATATCAGCACAGAAGTTATGGGTATATCTTGGTGAATATAGCGAAGATACAACAATAGTTCTATTATTTATAATAACTTCAATTGAGATGTTTTCGATTGATGAGGTGTTTGATATAAAGAGGTTTTTATGAGCGACAGATTTATGAATTAACAGAGCTACTCCTCCTCCTCTTGCATCTGTTCTGTCACTTCTACATATATAAATAATAATTTTTAAAATAGGGTCTATGATTTTCTGAAAAAAATGTTTCATTCAAAGACGCTATTTTAATATTTTCTCGTTCAATTAGTATCTCAAATTGTTTTAATTTAGAAAAGTTTGAAATGCCATTAGCATTCAAGTGAAGCATTTTGAATTCGTTTAAATTATTAGTATAATCCATGGGCGTATTTTACCATTGACATTACAACTTTGATTTGTTGTACTTTTGAAGTGCACCTATGCAAATCATCCATAGCTGTAGTGAAAATATCAAAAAGCTCATCAATGCTAAATAAATCGTTGTTTGTTTTCAGCTGGTTAGCATATGTAGCTTTGCTGTTATTATTGATGTTATTGTTACAATTTGTGTTGTTGTTTCTTAAATTAGGGAAATCTCCCACATTAAATTGAAATGGAGTTATTTTGTTGTCTGCTTTTATTCGGACTTTTAGAAGTAACTCTTGTTCTAGTTTCCAAATAGAGAGAACGTAACGGACAGTTGATATCGTTTGCAGAGTGATCAGTTCTCTCTTTTCCTTGTTTTTTTGCAATTAAAGCATTTAAAAACAGCTGGTCTTTTTTCATTTGTGTTAAACGGACACACACTTGTATGATGTTGTTCTGCACATATCATACATGCAGCACTACGATGACAATGTTCACCGCCATGGCCATACATTAAACAGTTCCAGCATTGAGTTGGTTTATTTCTGGATCTAGATTTGTATTTTTTCCAGGAAATTATAATATTTGAAATTGTTCTTACGTTTCTTAAGGCAGTTGGGTTAAAATTTTTACGTACAAATTGAACTTTGTAAACTGCATTGTTGTTCGAACTGAATTTGGTGACTATTTCAGCTACGGAAGAAGGGGACAGGTTGTAGTTTTTAGCTCTGCGGTGATGTCCTCAGTTTTTATGCGGGGTAAACCGTGTAAAAAAGTGGTGTATAACCTATTATCTTTGGAGCCATAAGAGTGAAACTCCAACTTACTCTCTTTAAGAATTTGCTTGTAGCATTCGTACATTTCTTTAATTGGAGCAAAAATTTTAGTACCAATTGAAGTACGTTTGAAAATACAATCTTTACCAAGTAGTTTTTGTATTTCTGTAAATGAGGCGTTAGCTTCAACAACAATAGGTGGAGGTTTGTGTTGTTTAACCTCGTTAATATTTGATACAGGAGTTACGTCCATATCATTAAGGCCAGCAAGCAGGCTAAATCTGTTGCTTGAAGTTGACGCGATGTTCGGGTTAAAACCCGGAGGAAGTTTTGTCATCTTCTTGTTGGCAAGGAGCTTTCTTTTTGATGAAGATTTGGCCCCTCGGGCCATCGCTAGATTTTTTATTCCTGTTTTAAGCTGAATTGACTACCACGTGAATATGAAAATTGCTTATTACGCAGATGATACTGCGTTAATTTGCTCAAACAAACTTACAAGTGCACTCCTGAAGACAATGGAAAAGGGACTTGTAAATTGCAGTAAATATTTTCATAAATGGAAAATCAAAATTTATCCAAACAAGACCCAAGCAATAATTTTTCTATTCAACAAATCTCCCAAAAAATGCCAAGATGTCATCTTCTTATTGGAAATAATACCATAAATGTACTTAATCATGTCAAATATCTCAGAGTTGTCTTGGACAAAAAGCTTTCTTTTAAACAACATATTATGGCTACGTGCCAAAAAGCTATAAAATCATTTAAAGCTTTATGGCCACTACTAAATAGAAGGTCATTTCTAAACCCCAAAAAACAAAAATCTCCTCTTCAAAAGTGTTATAAGGCCAATATTAACATACGCGCGTCCTATTTAAAGTGACGCTGCCAACTGCCACCTAAAACGCTTACAAATTATACAAATGTCTTAAAATGATAAATACAAAGCCCTGGAGGTATCCTACAAATCTTCTTCATGAAGAAACAGGTTATTATTATCGATTTCATAACAAGGATTAATAACAATTACTTTGCCAAAATTGAAAATTCCTCTTACCCACTGATAAGAGAATGTAGAGAAATAACGTAGAATTAAAAAGAAATCACCAAATTGAAAATTATATGCTTCTAGAGGTCTATTATTTCTAATAAACCTCCTATAAGCACATAAATATTTTCAGATAGTATTTGAATTTATTAAATCCCATTTTCCTTTAAAACTCAGTAAAAAATAAAATAAAAACTAATATCTTCAGATCCTATATGTATATTATTTGTTGCAATATCTATATGTAAAGATAAGATCTCATATGTGAATATCAAATTTGTTAAAATACGTAAATAAAAGAAGAATATATAATTGAAAAAAATTTTAAAACTTTTTTTCTTCCATTGAAGTCCGCGAACATCATAACTCAAACTCTACTTAATCAATCCTTTTGAAATTTTATACACTATTTCTACAAATAGTCGCCAGGTAATCAGGAAGTTTTTTTTACTAACAAATTCACCGTAATTTTATAGCAAAAAACGCGTTTTTCACTTCAAAATGCTGCCAAAAATATAAAAAAAAAATTAATAAATTGCTGATTACCTCGGGAAACATATCACCTTTTAAAAGCATTTAACTTTTTTTATTTCACATGATCCGGTAACGAGTTATGATGTTCACCACAAAACAACATTTCTTCGAGGCGCCTCCGGAGATCCGCTCTGACGGACTTATTTATTAAAAGTTTTAATTGAAATTTTTTTTAAAGATACTTCAAATGTGATACTATAACGTGCATATGAAATAAATAACCCATGTATTCGATCCGTGGAAAGTGATTATGTATTTGATCCGTGGTATAGGTTATAAAAAGATGGGATTTTTCCATATGTTTTATTCTATTTTTGCGGACTGCTAAATTTTAAACAATTTTTTATTCATTTCTTTAAGTTCATTTTTTAAAAGTTGTTGAAAGCCAGCATTTCAGTGACTACAAAGTTTGAAACTAAAAAACAAGGCAAAAATTCCATGTGCTTGAAATAAAGAATGGTTTAAAAATAAATTGTTGACACGTTACTTAAACAACTAAGTGGGTGGTGGTTGAAATCGTATTTGATGTTCTCGATCGCGATGTAGTTGAGAAAGTAAATGAATCCGCAATTGAACAATATTCTCGATAGGTTGCTGACACAAACGACAAGTTATTGCAGGAGTAGATCCTTCACTAAAAGGTTAAAAAATAAAATACATTAGTTGATAAATTCCCCTCTTTAAGGAACTACTTACTATTGCCGTAAACGATGCAACTCATGGCAGTGTATATTAAGAGCATGAATGCTATCAAATTTTTCTTCGTACAACCGCAAATATGATAAAGGAGGAAGTAAAGATCTTTTACCAAAAATATTTGATGGTTCGATAACTTCATTGGGATCAAATTTTTCCCACTTATTATCATTGGGACCAACATGAACCTCTATATATTTACGATTTTTGTTTAAAAGTCTGCAATATTTATCATAAATTATGTGGATATAGAAAACTGTGTAAGCAAATCAAGAGTGTACCTTAAAATAAGTTGCTTTATTTTTGTTCTTAAATTTGCAATCTCTTTTGCCTTCAGATTGGGTCGTTCTTCTTCTGGATTAGTATAAAGTAGAGTGTCTATAGAATAGCGAATTTGATTCACCTGCAAAAGTAACATTCAACTAAAGATTTCAATAACAAAAAAATCACTTCACTTACCAACTCTATATCATCTACCAAAATATCGACATCTAAATTAAAAACAATATCGTGATCTCCATATAGAGCATTAAGAGTAGTTTCATCATAACCTAAACCAGTTAATATCGTAACATATTTTGTTTGAGTTTTATTACATTTTATTTGCATTGTAGGACAGAATAATAAAGCCATCAATGCTCCAAAACCATGAATATTAGGCATTAGTGTTGTACCGCGTGCAACAAGCACATCGCCGTTGGATGATTCTGTAATACCGGCTGCCACAACCAAACGTTCGTACATATCTTTTGGATTACTGTCAACTTGAATGAAATTCACTGAATCTCTCTCGACACTAACTGATTTCCATGCACCCACCCTTATAGCAGAGAATAAATTCATCTCGATAGGACTAAAGGGGCCGCGTAATTTTATAGTTTTGTTACATAATTCCTTTCTAGGAGGTTCTATATCCATCTCGATTTCTGGTCTAATAGATCGCAAATATTCCTCGTTTTGATAAGCAGTATCCTCGTCCAAAAAACGATTGGCTACTGACTGTTTGCGTATACGAAAATCGTGATCGCTCTAAAAAGAATGCCAAAGATAATCAACGTGACATAATATTCAAACATTATTTGATAACGTTACCTTCGACATAAAACTTTCATCGGATCTGCGTGCTAAACATTTTTCCACTAATATATCATTAATAGTAGTGTTATCTTTTTTTATTACAACATTTGTGACACCATCTACGACGGAGAAAACTTCGATTTCGATAATACCAGAATCGGAATATTCTTGTATTATTTCCATAGCTTGGTCAGTCCATCGGTCACTAGGAGAAAGAAGTGCAGATGGTTCGATCATTGCTAAACGACATTCAAAAAGACGAGGTGGTATGTCTGCTAAAGATTTGCAACGATCCGAAAAGTACCGCAAATTTTCAAAATCTATTGTTGCCACATTACCATAATCAATAAAGAATACCTAATTTTACAAAATGACGTAAAAGAAACATAAATTAAAAGTTGTTTGATATCTTATAGCGAAAAAAATGTATCTATGTACAAACTTTGACTTGCATGTGTTGCCTAGACTGCTGAATAATTTTAATAACTTTAGCTCGATGATATTTATTTTCGAAGGGTGCTGAAATTATCATTCCCTTAGATACGGCGCCATGATAAGGAAATCTACAGTTAAGCAAGTCAATGGGATCATTAAGCATTGCTTGGATTTCGCGTATACGTTCCATTTCCGACAAAGGTTGAAAGTAGAACTTACTGCAGTTTTCAATCTATAGCAAAAAATCAAAATACTTAATGAATCGTCTACAACTCCTTTGGATTGCATAACATACATGTGTTATATAGCCACTTATATTTTTTTGAAAAACAGATGGCAAAACAACCAATTCGGCATTTTTCAGTAAACGTTTAGTTGGTCTCCATGCACCATCACACATAGCTCCTAGTCCATGCTCTTCAGCATACTTTATACCAGAACGAGAACTTTAATTGAGTATGAAAATTTTGTTTAGTTTTATCTATAATATATGTAAATAGGTAAATAAATTATTGTTGACTGGCTACTTACTCCATAACATCGAAAACAGTGTTCATATTTACGTGTCGCATTCGTACGGCCTTATAAACCTCCGGACATACAGCTCCTGGAACCTTTAAACGAACATTTTCTTCGTCTTCACCATTACCACTACCACCACATTGATTTTCAACATCTTCGGGATTACTTTTGAAAATAACTAAAACTCTCTCCGAGTTCGCTTGGAAACTGATATCGATATTTTTTGGATTTATTTGTGCATCTTTAAATAATTCTTTAATTGGTCGCGTATACAGCTGACCGATATGCCGCGTATCAAAATTCGTGAAATAAACAGTTTTACAAGGATCGTGACCACATAAAATGTGATATTTAGTGCGTTCTTTATCAATGTCATTTTGTTTGTTGTATATGAAATAGTTCGGATAGAATGACCCAGCAATAATCACTTTTAAAATAATGGATTTTTCCCAATCCAACCACGGTCTAGATTGAAAGCGATAATAATCTTTTATGCCAAAGCCAGCCAAACGTTCTTTTAATTCTTTGACCAATAAGTGCATTTCTCTGATAGAACGTAAATTAATAGAACGACGATTTGCCCACGTATACTCAATGGCTTCAGCATCTTCGTCCTGTTGTAAAGTAAGCCACTCCTACAAGAAGCCATACACATATTTTATATAAATTTGTTATTGCACTTTCTTTTTAAAGTCAAAATCAAAAAAATTTATAAATGTGATTTGGAATTTTTTTTGGTAAGCAAAACTTCCAAAAAAACGCCCTTAGTCCGACTATACTTAGGACAATTTTGATTGGCATCGTTATGAATTTGTTTCCTGCAGATATGAAATATTGCATGATATTTTTATATGGGGACTAATTCATGACAATATTTACTAAAGTTGTATTTCTAAAAAATATATACAACCAAATAAAATATTGCAACAAAATAAATATTAAATATTTGGTCAAGATATGTTGTATATAAGGATTGCACACATAAAAATTATATTAATATAAATAAATCATCATAAATAACTTTTAAACGAAATTTTAATTTTAATATAAATAAATTTAAATTAACATTTTATATATTACTAGATGCAACCCGGTGTGCTTCGCTGCACCCTCCCCCTGCCCCCGCACCCACGAATCGTTATGAGAGGGATCACGCAAAGCCCCAAGGCTCTCACTATTACAGTAATTCAGATATATCACATTTAATATTAAATTTGTTGGGGGGGTGCCACGCGCATTTGTCCAATCCCGCCCATTTTTTGTCTGACTGCTCACGTTAATAATAGATGACCTGAGACGAATTTGCAAAGCTCTCTCTATCATAGTACTTAATATATATGATGTTAAAAATTTACTTTGTATGGGAGGTGTCACGCCCAATAAAAATATTTAAAAAATACAGCCTGTAGCACTTTTCATATCTGCAGTAAGATTCTGTGAACATCAGATGAGTAGTTACGGAGATTACCTCCTACAAACAAACACACATTACCTCTTTATTATGCTAGTATAGATTATTAGTATAGATTTTTTTATTTCGATACTTGTTGATATACAATGTTTTTTGTTTTTTCATTCGGTACAACAATTATCAGATTTCCTACCCTGGAGCAAGGTACATGTAGTTGCCCATGAGAAGAACATGTATTTTCCAAATTAGGTCTGGCAACACTTAATTATTGGCGTTGAACTTAAAATATCATTTGCCAATCTTAGTTTTTAGCGATTTTTGATTTTGCCCATTTTTGATTTTGAAGATTTTTGTTTTTAGGCGATTTTTATTATTCGCGATTTTGGGTTTGGCGATTTTTGGTTTTGGCGATATATTTTCCACGACATATCACATTGATAACTAATGTACTTGTAATAAGACTGTCGCTTTGTAGTACTTCATATTTTTTATATAGGAGGTACCACGCCCACTAATCCCCTCCCGCCCAATTTTTTTTGAACTACTCAGATTAATATCTGATGGCCTAAAAAATATTTAAAAAAATATAGCCTATAGCACTTCCCATATCCGCAGTAAGAATCTGTGAAAATTTCAGGAATATCAGATGGATAGTTACGGAGATTACCTCCTACAAACAAACAAACAAACAAACACACATTACCTCTTTATAATACTAGTGTAGATTTTCCATTGTATTATTATTGTCGACTTGATTTGTGCTCTTAATCATACTTTTTTTGCAAGATACCAATATCTTTCCATGGGCCTTAGTTCTGGGGAGTTGGGTGGATTCACATCTCTTGGTATGAAATTTACATTAGTTTCTTTTTGTACTATTCAACTACAGCTTTTCTGTAAGGAAATGATGCAATATCATGCAAAAAAAAAAACGTGATACCTCTTGCTGTTTTAGGAATGGAAGTATTCTCTTTTACTAGTATTCTTTAATGTAAAAATCGGTATTAATCGTACCCATTTTCATAAACGAAGAACTTCTTTTACCATAACTACAAATAGGCCGTCAAACTAAAAACTTTTTTAGGAACTTCGTTTTATTTTTGTCTCTTTAATTGTTCACGGTCATTCCCTCCAGTATCGGCTACGTAAAAATCGACGTCTGACAGCTGTGAAAAGTCGCCAAGCACGTATGTATGTTGATGAAGTTTCGTTTAATGCCTTCTTTTTACAGTTTCGATCAGGTATCTTTTGTTAGAATCAGTACAACCGTTTTTTCCGGAATGGCCTTCAAAGACATTCCATCTCCCTAATCGATTCAAAAAAGTGTTCGCGGAGTGTTCTTTTGAGTCTTTTGAAGTCCACCGGTCTTAAATCGAGCGAATATGGTGATTGTGGAACTATAAGTCAAAATTTGTGCCAAATTATCGTTGTGCAAAAACCGAGACTTGTCTGCCCATAATTCGGGCATCTTTTTGTGAATAATAAATGATAACATGACCTAAATTTTTAACGATTTTGGCCTGATGTTTTTGTCTTGCTTCACCGTTTGCACGATATTCGGTTGGATGGTCGGTTATTTCGGGATAGTAGGCATAGATCGAAGTCTTATCATCACCAGCATTCTATCCTTGGAAGAAAGAAATTAACCGGAAATTAACCAAAATATGTGCTTATGCGATGTAGTATTGTTAGCTCGTGGACCACATAAACCATCAATTATTGTGTCAAAATTCGGCGACTCCACTGCATACAAGTCCATTGATACCGTTATGAATGATCTACACCCACTAATTTTTTTTAACTTGTGGCAGCTCCCAACAACAGTATTTAAATTTAATATCGAAATATATATTACCTTGAATTGAGAAGTTTTTAGTATCACAAGACTTCTTCTTACATATATGGAGACATTTTGTTTTGGGGAATGAAATTTTTGCCCCTGTGTTATTACACCAATCATCTATGGAAGTAAAAAGGTATCGACTTCTCCTTGGAAATTAATATTTTTTAGTTGTTTAGAGATTATGTATAAATCATCGGCGTATATGACATGTTGAAAATATTTATTGTTGGAAATGATTTTGTTTAGTTTATCGGTAGCGATCTGGAATAAAACGACTGAAAGGGGTGAACCTTGTGAAATGCCATTGTAAAGAGGTTTTATATATGAGTGAACGTTGTTGACTTCGATCCTTAATTTCCGATTTGATAGAAAACTATATACAAAGTTGATTATTTTATAGCCCAACTAGACATTATCTTAAAACAATCGTCTAAACACAATTCATTTAATATTAAGATATCTACAACAATAAAATTGGTTCCGTTTATCAATCAATGTTTTTAATGCAAATTTCAAAACTGATTTAATTGATGTAACCTAATAAAAGCAAGTATTGCATACCTCAATCCTAAATATTGGCGACTGCAACTACTAAACCGAAAAAGTTTTAACAGATATTGTAACACATAATTGATTAGAGTATTACATATAAAATTTTTATGAAGAGCTGTTTATCGGTAGTAACAAAAGAAACACAAATTTTTAACCTCTTTTGGTACTTCTAACGGAAAGGAAATTCTATGAATCAATTTCTGTTGTAAATACCAAAAAAAAAAAGATAAGCTAGACCGAATAGTTGATTTAGTTTGTCATATGTCAAATAAAATAATATAATGAAAAAGAAATAATAAATGTTTTGATAATTTATGTAATTTTATAATTGAAATTCATAGAGTGTAAAAAAGTGCAAAATTATTTAAAAAATAGATGACAGAAGGGTGTGCAAGAAATGCCCTTTATTATGGAGCCTGAAGATGTTATCCAGTTCCCATGGCTTGTGTTTTCTTTTCTTTAAATTTATGGTTATAATTTAGAATATCAATTTGCCATTCAAGGGCGCACTATCATTCTCTACAATAAAGGTAAATATGTGGAGACGCCCAAAACGCAGTCATGTATATGTAAAGGTACTTAATTTTCGATTACCATACTGCAATAAATAAATACTTCCCTTCGCTAATGGAAAGCATTTATTTTGGCCGCAACTCGTGATTTAGTAACACAAATTCAACGTGTTGTATGGCACTCGTCAAGTATACGAAAATTCCTCCTACGTCTGTACAAATATTTGTGAGGATATACATAACCTGAAAACTTATTATCACGATGTGATCAACACAGCCATTTTAAGCTGGTATGTTTAACTGCAATGTTATACGCACGCATAAAATAAATGTTTTTGAAATAGACGAGGCATATTAATTTACCAAATCCAAGATGTGTTCAAGATGCTTACCACTGCTTCTTTTTCCGGTTAGAGGGTAACGAAGGCAGTCGTTGTTGCAAAGTCGATTAATTGAACGAGGAGGCTATTGTAAGATTCGATAAGTAATGGGTTTGTGCTGATGTTTGTGCTAAGAAATATATTTGACATAGACCAATTTTTATATTGTTAACCGACGATACAGAATCAGTTTTCCATCACCTTTAATAAATCTATAGGTAGCAAATAAAAATAATGGTACATACGAAGATATATTTAAATTTGTAAATCATTTCGAAAGCAACAAAAGAAAAAATTTGGTTTTCCGTGGAATTAGTAAGGAGAGGGCTTTAAAAGCAATGTTCAAAAAAATTGGAAATTCCAGTTATTGAGGTAAAAAATATTCGAAAATTATATGAAACAGATGCAGATATATGTGTTGTAGCTGAATTTCAAAAAGAAGAAATTGTATTAAATGTATTTAAGATCAGTAAAAAATTAGCAGGTTCATCTATTTTTGTGGATAAGGATTTGAATGAGGAGAAACAGCAAAATAAAAAAGTTTTGTTAAAATTAAAAATACAACTTAAAACATTAGACAATAATCAAAAAATTTTAGTAAGGGATGACAAAATGAAAATAAATAATGAATGGAATAAAGATAAAATATTAATGACTGGTAACGAAAATGCTAATAAAAGATTAGAAAGTATTTTTAAAGATAAATTTAATTCAATAAATATATATGTTACAAAAATTTCTTAAACACAAAAAACGAAATATAGCCGGAACTTAATATAAAATTAAAGATCTACCTAATAAGAAATATTGTAATAGCTATAATAATTATAAAATTTGTTTAATTTCCTACAATATTCATGGCTTAGGTAATAGATTTCACAATCATGATTTCTTTGGGTACATAGAACGGGCAGATATTTTTGTATTAGCGGAGACACATGTAAATAGATATGAATTCAATAGTTAAATTTAAAAACAGGTTCAAAACTTATTATATTAAACAGAAACCTGCAACTCGGATCAGCCCATTTGGTAGAGGTATAGGTGGACATATTATTGGAGTTCGAAAGAATTTGAGTGATATTGGAATAAAACATAAATTTATAACAATGGATGTACTGATATGGTCAATATTAAATGTAAATCGACTGAATTTATATAAATTCCTATATATATACGGGGTGCCAATTGGCGTAATCAATTTAAAACCTTAGAGAATGTTTTCCAAGGAAATGATATACAAAACCCAATAATAATGGGTGACGTTAGTATTAGAATAGGAGAGGAACAGCAATCTTTGAAAAATCTAGTTGAATGTAGATTTAAGGCTGGCTTAAAAAATAGAAAATTAATGGATAAAATAACAACTGCAGATGGTGAAACTTTCTTGGAATTTTGTAAGGATTATGGATTGGTTGTTATGAACGGGAAAACTATAGGTGATGAAGAAGGCTGCTTCACTTTTCTGCGTAGTTCTGGCAACTCGGTGAATGACTTATGTGCTGTTGATCTAAATATACTCATTTATTATAAACTTTTGTAGTGGAGAATCAAATATGGTCGGATCATCTACTAATCAAACTAAACTTTTGGTTTTTGGAAAAACCAAAAAAGCGAACTTAATAACTAAATTGAAATGGAATATAAAAGATAAGAAGAAATACTTCACTAAAGTGCACCACAACTTACATTTTTTGAGGACATATACATAAGCCGGACCCCAATTTACATGACCTTACTCAAGTTATTTTAGATTCATATGATGTACCAGTAGCCAAACGAAAACAAACGAAGTTCAAAAACAAATGGTTCGATGTACAATGCAAGGTTGCCAGGGAAAAAACATTTAATGCTTTAAATAAATTTCGAAAATCGCAAAGTGATGTGGACAAACAAAAATACACAGAGAAAAGAGGCATTTTCCAAGTAATGTGCAAAAATAAAAAAGAAAATTATTATAGCCTCACGGAACAAAAATTAAATTCTATCGCTGATAGCAAACAGTGGTGGCAACTGGCAAGGGAATTAAAACAAAATGAAAACTATATTGCATGTCAAGTAAGTAATATTTCTTTCCAAGAATATTTTAACATGCTTCTAAATCCATCTGTTAATTTTAACATTTTGACTACGAGTATGCTGCAAACCTACTTTCAGAAAGTTTTTTACTTTACAAGAAATAAGATTAATGCTTTCGAAAGTTAAAGAAAATAAAGCACCGGGTGAAGACAGAATATCGAATTTCGTTTTTCGTATATCGTTTTTCGTTAATGCTCGCGATGATTATTTAAGGGCTTAAGCTGGCACCTATAGAAGAATATTAAATGGGAATGGTTTTGTGGAGAAATTTGAAAAAAGTATAACACTGCCCATACATCAAATATGAGATACTATTCGACAAAGCAACTACAGAGGCATTTCCTTTATGAATTGTATAGGTAAGATTATGATGGGCGTAATTCACGAAAGATTGACTGAATGGGTAAACAAACACCAAATACTCAATGAATTCCAAGCTGGATTCCGCAAGGGGTATTCGACTATCGGCAACATTTATAATTTGTCAGCAATAAGTATCATCAAATTCCACCAAAAGAAGAGAAGTTATGCTTTCTTCGTCGATTTTAGAGCGGCTTTTGATTGTGTCCCAAGAAAACTATTAATATACAAACTCCATAATATGGGCATATCTCCAAAAGTAGTTAATTTCATTGAAATTATTTATAATCATACAAAATCAGCAGTATGGACTGGAACCGAACTTTCCGAATATTTCGAGAAACCTCAGGCGTTAAACTTAAATGATCTACATGATTCTTTAGAAGGTGGATTATATATAGATGATGTAAATATTAGAGTCCTTATATATGCTGATGATATAGTCCTATTATCAGACAGTATTAAACCATACAAAAAATTATAACAAATTTGGAAACTTACTGTTTGACATGGGGGATGGAAGTCAACCTATTTAAACCAGATATAATGGTCTTTCGAAAATGTGGGCGTTTGTCATCAAATGAAAAGTGGTCATTTGATGGCATAGAAGTCAAAGTAGTAAATGAATATAAATATTTAGGATTTCTCTTAACACTTTCTATGGCTTTTACTAAATACATACATATGTTCTAGAATTGATGTTGCTAAAGTTTGTATTAATATTACGTGGAAGGAACTTATTGGTAAGAGGGATGTGTCACTAAAAGCAAAATGGAAGTTATTTCAAGCCGTCTGCAGATCAATACAAACATATGGGGCACAGATATGGGGTTTTTCAGGATTCGATTATGTAGATAAACTACAAAGGTTTTTCACACAAAGAATATTAAAACTACCAGATAATACACCAAATTATGTGATTGCTATTGAATAGGGTCAGGAGGAGGCTCATATATAAACATACAGTTTGCATTTGAAATATATATTCAAAACTCTATTCGAGTATGAAAATCGTAGATTACCACATAACTCTCAAAGGCAATTGTTAGCAAAAAAAATTTATTGGTGTAAGGATTTAGATGAACGGGCCTCTAAATACAGTTTAAGTCTCAATAACGCAAATCTTTGTAAATCCGTATGGAATAATATATGTTTTCAATTCATCTAAAAAAAAGAAGGATGAAATTGAATATAATTACCATGTTTCAGCTCTCCAAAGTCAGCAAAGAACATATAAGTTTTTGAATCATTCCAAAGGTCTCTCATACTGCAATGAACAATATAATTAACATTTGATATCCTTTATAATGAAAAGGCACGTGGTGATCTATTTTGGCTGAACGGAAATCCATACAGTACAGTACAATACAGAATGTGCTCACTATGTAATCTGAAGGAAGAAGAAATGTTGTTACATTTCTTAGGAAGGTGTCCTGTGTTAAAAGAACTGAGATTGATGTCTATTTTTGTTGTACATACAAGATCGACAGATTGTGAAATGTTTGATATTTTAAATGGCGGTCCTAATAAAAACTGGTACCCATTATATAATTATATAACAAAAACCTTAAATTATAGAAAAATATTCATTAATGAATATAACTTTTAATTTAAATTGCTGTTTAAAAATGTATCATATAAATTCCTAATTAGCATTAAATTTATTATATATTTGCTAATCAATCCCAAACTTCCGGCAGACGGTTTTTTAAACCATGCTGTAAAATCTTTATTATTATATTAATTTTACTTATTATAACGAATGAATGAAAAAATCAATTAAGAAAATCTGTCTATCTATCTATTACCTATACGTTCACTATACGTTCAAATTGAGATGAAATGATTTGCCATAGGTCGAGAAATAACCAATTTAGGATCTTTTCATACATAGCATCCACAGTCCGCATAAATATATACAAATTTGGATGTAATATGTATTATATAAATCAGTAAATGTTTCTTGATTATATAGATGTCGTTATTTAATACCATTTTTACCTAGTCCTCATACTAAACTCACATCTGATATAAATCTAGATATTTCTCTAGGTAGTAATGACTACTACTTGCCTGCCCTTGTTTAATAATAATATTATTATTTTTATTAATAATAGTATTATTTATTCTTTTAGAAAACATGTATATTGTAGTACGCAATGTGTACTCATATACAAACATATTTGTATCAAAGTTGTTTTATATTTTTGCTTGTTATATTGGAGGAGGCTTAAATAGTATAACTCTTTGCTTGAATTCTCATTTAGTTGTTTTCAGCAAACGTATATGAATTTAACTTTTGCCAAACAAACTATATACTGCATTTGTTTACTGATGAGGGTTGGTAACTCTTCCCGAAACAGCTGTATAACCTGTCATGCAGAATTTAGATCAATTTTTGAAACAAATGTGCTAATGCTTTATTTAAAGTGAAAACATTTCATCTTGAGCCTGAACGATTTCAAACTCAATCATTAAATTGACAAAGATCGAAAATAAGATTTTTTATTTTTATAGAAAACTAGCTGTTTTTACCCGGTCTTGCCCGGAATAAAAAGGCCTTTGACTTGAAAAAGGGTTCACTATGCTTACCAGGTGCTGAGTACTTAGTTCCCAATTAAAAAATTCCCCAATAAAATGAACTTTCTCCCCAAAATTTGTATGGGCAGTAAATTCATTTTTTATTTCAATTAAAAATTTTTTGATTTTTTAATTTAGAAGTTTTTTATAAGATGCTGCAGCAAAAATGCTTCAAAAATAAGCGGCGAAACCGCTTTAAGTTTTTTTCAAGTTTCAGAAATGAAAGACTAATGCGACGTTTAATATTGTGTCGCAAGGTCTCTTTTTAAGCAGCTGCTTATAGTATATGTGTGGCCTCTTTTGATCTTTTGATCAACAGGTAATTATTTCACATACGTAGATAAAATTTATCATATGACATTTCACTAAGCTGTGTTCCGCGAGCGCGTCGCGTCCGCATCCGTCGCGTCCGCGTCCGCGCGCCTCGCGCCGCTTCCTCGCAGCTACTACCCGTGCTGCCGCTTAGTTCTCGTTAACTTATTTTAATTCCTCAAACATATTTTTTAAAGCATTGCTATATTTTAGCTGAGCTGCATTCCGAGAGCGCGTCGCGTCCGCGTGCCTCGCGCCGCTTCCTCGCAGCTACTACCCGTGGTGCCGCTTAGTTCTCGTTAACTTATTTTGATTCCTAAAACATATTTTTTAGAGCATTGCGATATTTTAGCTGAGCTGTGTTCCGAGAGCGCGTCGCGTCCGCATCCGTCGCGTCCGAGTTCGCGCGCCTCGCGCCGCTTCCTCGCAGCTACTACCCGTACTGCCGCTTAGTTCTCGTTAACTTATTTTAATTCCTAAAACATATTTTTTAGAGCATTACGATATTTGAGCTGAGCTGTGTTCCGAGAGCGCGTCGCGTCCGCATCCATCGCGTCCGAGTCCGCGGTCGCGCGCCGCGCGCCGCTTCCGCGCGTTTCGCAACCACACCTGTGCTGCCGCGCAGCTGTTGCCAACTTATTTTAATTGTCAAAATATATTTTTTAGATCATTCCGATATTCTGGCTAAGCTGTATTCCCCGTGCGCGTAGCTTCCGCGCACCGAAATAATGCTATTGAAAAGAATACCCATTTTAAATGCGTTTATTGTACGACATATATTGAGAGGAGTATGCAAATGTTTACTAAAATAAATATTTAACAAAATTCATTAAATAAAAATATTTAAAAATTTAAGAATGAATTTGGGGAGTAAGTTCATTTTTTCTTTCGATTAAAAAAAATGGGGAATTTGTTCATTGCTTTTGGGTGCCTTTTTTTAAGTTTGGGGAATTTGTTCACCGTGTACTTATTTCCGTGTAAACCAAATTTCAGAGAAATCCGTTGAAAAGTACAAATTTGTATAGGGAAGAAATATACCACACAACAAAATATGAATTTTATATGAAACTTGGGCGTAAAAGTAGGCGTGGTCGGTAAAAATCATATGACGACCTTCCCTGGAATATGTACTCAATTTCGGAGAAAACCATTGAAAAATAAAAGTTTGTATAGCAATAAAATAAAGAAACAAATAAAAGGATAAAATAAGTTTTATATACATAGAAGTTGGCGCAAAGTAGGCGTGGCCTGTAAGAAGCATATGGTGAGCATCCCTGTAGTATAAAGATGGTGTGACCAAATTTTAGACATCCCTTGAAAAATAAAAATAGTGAACAAATATACCAAAAAACAGAAAATTAATTTTGTATAAAAAGTGGGCGTAGAAGTAGGCGTGGCCTGCAAGAATCATATGGTGACCTCTCTGGAGTACAGAGATCGTGTGTAGCAAATTTCAGAGAAATCCGTTAAAAAAAAAAATTGTGTAGAGAACAAATGTACCAAAAAACAGAATATGAATTGTATACAAAAAGTGGGCGTAACAGTAGGCGTGACCAGTACGAAGAATATGTCGACCTTCCCTGGAGCAGAGAGATCGTGTGTACCAAATTTCAGAGAAATCGGTTGAAAAATAAAAATTTGTATAGCGAACAAATATACCAAAATACAGAAAATGAATTGTATATAAAAAGTGGGCGTAAAAGTAGGCGTGGTCGATAAAAAGTATATGGTGACCTTAGCTGGAGTACAGGGATCGTGTTTACCGAATTTCAGAGAAATTTGTTAACAAATAAAAATTTCTATAGTGCACAAATATACCAAAAAATAGAAAATTAATTTTGTATAAAAAGTGGGCGTAGAAGTAGGCGCGGCCGGCAAGAATCATATGGCGACCTCTCTGGAGTACAGAGATCGTGTGTACCAAATTTCAGAGAAATGCGTTGAAAAATAAAAATTTGTATAGCGAACAAATATACCAAAATACAGAAAATGAATTGTATATAAAAAGTGGGCGTAAAAGTAGGCGTGGTCGATAAAAAGTATATGGCGACCTTGGCTGGAATACAGGGATCGTGTTTACCGAATTTCAGAGAAATCTGTTAACAAATAAAAATTTGTATAGTGAACAAATATGAATAAAACAGAAAATGAATTTTACATAAAAAGTGGGCGTAAAAGTAGGCGTGGCCGGTAAAAAGTATACGGCGACCTTTCCTGGGGTATAGAGATCATGTGTACAAAATTTCAGGAAAATCCGTTGAAAAATAAAAATTTGTATAGCGGTCAAACAAACAAACAAACAAACAAACAAACAAACAAACAAACAGAAAATGAATTTTATATATATAGATTACCATTCCTTTAATTGAGATATTATGGTATGTATCCCGACGCGATCGAACGCCTTCTCAAAATCTATAGATATAACTGATAAATGATTTCTGTGGGAAAGGGTGGAAGCGATTATATGTTCTATATAAGTAAGAGCGTCCAATGTACCTTTATTTGGTTTAAAGGCCACTTGGTTAGTGCTTAAAAGTTTGTTTTTTATGAGAAACCATGTGAGTCTGCCAGCAGAGACATGCAAGTTTTTTCTTTCTTAAAGTTGCTTTTGTTTTGCATAACTGAAATAGTGCCATTTTGATTTTTTTTGCAAAAAATTTAAATCTGTTCTTTTTGTTTACAGATTTAGTTTTATTTTTTTAAAAGATTTTGGAAAAACAAAAACAACATGCTTAAAAATACACAAAAGGTCAACAGTGATTTTGGTTGAGGAATAAAAACATCTCATTTTGCTGAGCCTGTTAATATAGTTGCTTCGATGATGTTAGGGCTGAGTTTTGGCGCATTGAGATTCAGCATAAGGATAACACTAATTTTAAGTTCTAATTTGTGGGATTTAACTTCCGACAACGAGTTTTTGGAGGTTTTTATTAACGTCCAGGCTACTAATCAGGTATACAAAAAAAGGTGTTTCTTTAAAAGACTATGAACTACTAAAAAACTCCTTAGTTCTCTAGAATGTTCTAAATTTTATATGATATAATGATATAATTATATAATATTCGAATTATTATATATATTAAATTACAAAAATAAGTTACATTGTTTTATTCTTAAATTGCATCGATGTAACAAAAATTATATAAAAAATAAATTTAACGACAAATGAGATTTCGATTTTAAATTTAAATACTGTTGTTGGGAATACTTGGCGTTATATTCAATAAAAGTTTTACATAGTCTTCCCACATCAACAATTTGAAAATATCTCTCCAACAACGACTAAACCTAATCAAATGTTTAGCCACCAAAAAGAACAACTATCATCCAACAATTAGAGTAAACATTGTCCGTAGTCTTATTTTATCAAAACTGGACTATGGACTATTTATATATGGTAAAGCCTCAAAAACTCAATTAAAAAAACTTCACCCCGTGTATAACTCGTCAATTAGAATTAGCCTTGGTGCTTTAAGAACTACACCAACAAAAAAAAATTATGGCAGAATCCGGTTTACCAACTTTGCAACAAAGATTTCACTATCTCTCATCGATTTTAATTATCAAAGTGATATTTCCATCTGAGCAACACCAGTTAAAATGTATCCACTATATTCCCTCACAATTACCTCTTCGCTTGCAATCAACTTTATGCGTAATCATGAAATACGCGACTGATATGGACATTAATACCAAACCGCAAAAAGTCTATTTCCCCTCTGAACCATCTTGGAAATTAAAAACAGCAGTTTTATAAATGATTTAATGGCTTTCCCATAAGAATGTACACCAAACAATACCTATACATCACTAGGAGATTTCATCTGCCTACATAAACAATAATTGGAAAATCCTGTATACCGATGGATCAAAAACTGAGAATTCCACCTCATTTGCTGTAATTAACAACAATTTAAACATAGACCACCTAGCAATTCTAGATCAGAGATCCTCAATTTTTACAGCAGAATCAACAGCAATTTATTACGTATTAAATTAATACAAAAATATCCGTGGAAAGTACATGATATGTTCTGACTCCAAATCTACAGTAATGGCAATTCACAACATAAAAAACAAACCCATTACCATCTCGAAAATAAGGGATATTCTAATAAAATTTCACAACAAATTCATAATTATGTGGATCCCTAGCCACATTGGTATAATAGGGAACACCCTTGCAGATGAAGCAGCAAAATACGCAACACATGCCCTCATTATTCAGTATCCTTCAATAAATAAAAAAAATCATGTGAGTCCGATCACAAGGGAGATGTGTAAACATCTAATAATTAAAGAAAACATCAACACCATATTTTCCAGTGCATAAAAAATAAGTCGATTATGCTGTTTTCTGAAATTCAATTGATGTTTTCTGAAATGCAATTGATGTTTTCTGAAATTCAATTGATGTTTTCTGAAATACAATTAATGTTTTCAGCAATTCAAATGATGCTTTTTGAAATTCTATTGATGTTTTCTGAAATACAATTAATGTTCTCAGCAATTCAAATAATGCTTTTTGAAATTCAATTGATGTTTTCTGAAATTCTATTTATGTTTTTGAAATTCAAATGATGTTTTCCGAAATACAATTGATGTTTCCTGAAATACAATTGATGTTTTCTGAAATTCTATTGATGTTTTCTGAAATTCAATTGATGTTTTCTGAAACTCGAATGATGTTTTCTGAAATTATATTGATGTTTTCTGAAATTCTATTTATGTTTTCTGAAATTCAAATGATGTTTTCTGAAACTCGAATGATGTTTTCTGAAATTATATTGATGTTTTCTGAAATTCTATTTATGTTTTCTGAAATTCAATTGACGTTTTCTGAAGTACAATTGACGTTTTCTGATATACAATTGATGTTTTCTGAAATTCTATTGATGTTTTCTGAAATGCTATTTATGTTTTCTGAAATTCAAATGATGTTTTCTGAAATACAATTGATGTTTTCTGAAATACAATTGATGTTTTCTGAAATTCTATTGATGTTTTCTGAAATGCTATTTATGTTTTCTGAAATTCAAATGATGTTTTCTGAAATACAATTGATGTTTTCTGAAATACAATTGATGTTTTCTGAAATTCTATTGATGTTTTCTGAAATTCAATTGATGTTTTCTGAAACTCGAATGATGTTTTCTGAAATTATATTGATGTTTTCTGAAATTCTATTTATGTTTTCTGAAATTCAAATGATGTTTTCTAAAACTCGAATGATGTTTTCTGAAATTCTATTGATGTTTTCTGAAACTCGAATGATGTTTTCTGAAATTATATTGATGTTTATGAAATTCTATTTATGTTTTCTGAAATTCAAATGATGTTTTCTGAAATTATATTGATGGTTTCTGAAATACAATTGATGTTTTATGAAATTCTATTTATGTTTTCTGATATTCAAATGATGTTTTCTGAAATTTTATTGATGTTTTCTGAAATACAGTTTATGTTTTCTGAAATTCTATTGATGTTTTCTGAAATACAATTGATGTTTTCTGAAATTATATTGATGGTTTCTGAAATACAATTGATGTTTTCTGAAATTATATTGATGTTTTCTGAAATTCTATTTATGTTTTCTGAAATTAAAATGATGTTTTCTGAAATTATATTGATGGTTTCTGAAATACAATTGATGTTTTCTGAAATTCTATTGATGCTTTCTGAAATTCAATTGATGTTTTCTGAAACTCAAATGATGTTTTCTGAAATTATATTGATGTTTTCTGAAATTCTATTTATGTTTTCTGAAATTCAAATGATGTTTTCTGAAATTATATTGATGTTTTCTGAAATTCTATTTATGTTTTCTGAAATTCAAATGATGTTTTCTGAAATTATATTGATGGTTTCTGAAATACAATTGATGTTTACTACAATTCTATTGATGCTTTCTGAAATTCAATTGATGTTTTCTGAAACTCGAATGATGTTTTCTGAAATTCTATTGATGTTTTCTGAAATTCAAATGATGTTTTCTGAAATTATATTGACGGTTTCTGAAATACAATTGATGTTTACTACAATTCTATTGATGCTTTCTGAAATTCAATTGATGTTTTCTGAAACCCGAATGATGTTTTCTGAAATTATATTGATGTTTTCTGAAATTCTATTTATGTTTTTTGAAATTCAAATGATGTTTTCTGAAATTATATTGATGGTTTCTGAAATACAATTGATGTTTTCTGAAATTCTATTGATGTTTTCTGAAATATAATTGATGTTTTCTGAAACTCGAATGATGTTTTCTGAAATTATATTGATGTTTCTGAAATTCTATTTATGTTTTCTGAAATTCAAGTGATGTTTTCTGAAATTCTATTGATGTTTTCTGAAATTCAATTGATGTTTTCTGAAACTCGAATGATGTTTTCTGAAATTATATTGATGTTTTATGAAATTCTATTTATGTTTTCTGAAATACAATTGATGTTTTCTGAAATTCTATTGATGTTTTCTGAAATTTAATTGATGTTTTCTGAAATTCGAATGATGTTTTCAGAAATTATATTGATGTTTTCTGAAATTCTATTTATGTTTTCTGTAATTCAAGTGATGTTTTCTGAAATTCTATTGATGTTTTCTGAAATTCAATTGATGTTTTCTGAAACTCGAATGATGTTTTCTGAAATAATATTGATGTTTTCTGAAATTCTATTTATGTTTTCTGAAATTTTATTGATGTTTTCTGAAATACACTTTATGTTTTCTGAAATTCTATTGATGTTTTCTGAAATACAATTGATGTTTTCTGAAATTATATTGATGTTTTCTGAAATTCTATTTACGTTTTCTGAAATTCAAATGATGTTTTCTGAAATTATATTGATGGTTTCTGAAATACAATTGATGTTTACTACAATTCTATTGATGCTTTCTGAAATTCAATTGATGTTTTCTGAAACTCGAATGATGTTTTCTGAAATTATATTGATGTTTTCTGAAATTCTATTTATGTTTTTTGAAATTCAAATGATGTTTTCTGAAATTATATTGATGGTTTCTGAAATACAATTGATGTTTTCTGAAATTCTATTGATGTTTTCTGAAATTCAATTGATGTTTTCTGAAACTCGAATGATGTTTTCAGAAATTATATTGATGTTTTCTGAAATTCTATTTATGTTTTCTGAAATTCAAATGATGTTTTCTGAAATTCTATTGATGTTTTCTGAAATTCAATTGATGTTTTCTGAAACTCGAATGATGTTTTCTGAAATTTTATTGATGTTTCTGAAATTCTATTTATGTTTTCTGAAATTCAAGTGATGTTTTCTGAAATTCTATTGATGTTTTCTGAAATTCAATTGATGTTTTCTGAAACTCGAATGATGTTTTCTGAAATTATATTGATGTTTTCTGAAATTCTATTTATGTTTTCTGAAATTCAAGTGATGTTTTCTGAAATTCTATTGATGTTTTCTGAAATTAAATTGATGTTTTCTGAAACTCGAATGATGTTTTCTGAAATTAAATTGATGTTTCTGAAATTCTATTTATGTTTTCTGAAATTCAAGTGATGTTTTCTGAAATTCTATTGATGTTTTCTGAAATTCAATTGATGTTTTCTGAAACTCGAATGATGTTTTCTGAAATTATATTGATGTTTTCTGAAATTCTATTTGTGTTTTCTGAAATTCAAATGATGTTTTCTGAAATTATATTGATGGTTTCTGAAATACAATTGATGTTTTCTGAAATTATATTGATGTTTTCTGAAATTCTATTTATGTTTTCTGAAATTCAAATGATGTTTTCTGAAATTATATTGATGCTTTCTGAAATACAATTGATATTTTCTGAAATACAATTGATGTTTTTTGAAAGACAATTGGAAAATGTTTAGAAAAGAACATATCATAATTTTTTCACAAATACAATCAGATAAAGTCACACCGATTTACACTTCAGCTCACACCGATGTGTTACGCTGTTTTTGCGATTGTATTGTGAAATAGAAATTTACCCCCCTGCGCGTATAGAAGTTTACACATCAAAAGACATCATAAAAACTATTTCTTCACATCTAAACAAAATTGATAGGGATGACTGGAACAACTATCAGCATCACTACAAACTCATCAACCCGAACAAAACCAGACCAATTTATACACCTCACGCCACAAGACTAGATTCGCAAAAATACATTAGATTAAGACTGGGACACACCTACATCACAAATTGTCATTTGTTCATCAATTCAAGACCAGCAGAATGTCCTTTATGCAATACAGAAGTCATAAATATAAACCATCTAGTTTCCAATTGCAGTACCATAAACCGCGCTCAACTCACGCTATTTGGTAGAATTTGTTTAAAAGATCTATTAAAAACCATTAACATTGAAAATATTAATGCAGTACAAAGTATTTTAAAATTTTGTAATATATACCACTTGATATAATATAAGTCCTTCTACAACAAATTTAGGTCGAAAACCACTGCAGTTAGTACCTGAGTATAAAATTGTATTTACCTTCATAATTTATTACGATTGTAAATCTAAACAAGCCTCTAAACGTCGGGAGAAAATTGTAAACCTTAGTTTAAATTAAAATTGAGACCTACCCTGAAACTTGGTCCATACAGTTGCTGTGAAAAAAATATTAACTTAGACATAGTCACGCACATTCACGGAGTGATCTAAATGTCATTACCCCTCATCCGATTGATCTGAAACTTGGTCGACAGACATAGTCCCGCACAGTCACGCATAGTCACGCACAGTCACGGAGTGATTTAAACCCCATTTCCCCTCATCCGATCGATCCGAAACTTTGTCCATAGACTTATTGTGACCAAAGATTAATTTTAAAATAGTCACGCAAAGTCACGCACAGTCACGGAGATATTCAAAACTCATATGCATAAAGAAAGGAAGAGTTTTAATAAAAACTTTGTTTTTATGGGTTAGGTTATTTTAAAAATCATCTTATACTATAATATAGCACGAATAAAACAACCTGACAAGATTACGAAAAATTGTAAATAGAAATGAGAAAAACATCATCAATTTCGGAAAGCGATAATTTTTTCTACCCTGCTTCGCTTCAATAAACACGAAACGCGCTACTTTTTACCAGGGTGAACGCACAAACAACGTAAAGAAGGAGCATTGATCATTAAACATTAAACAAGTAAAACAACACATTTTTAACTTTGTTCCATTTAAATTTATTATCATTTGCAGCAAAGAAAATAAGTAAATTTACATTGAAAAATTAATTAAATTGTGTTTCCAGTCTCTTTTTGCCCGTGAAACATAGTCGTTTCTGTGTTAAAAAAATTTTGCAAAATATTAGTGATAATAATAAAAAACAATTTAATCTATTAATCCCTTTTGTTTCGTTAGCTAAACAAAATTCTATAACAACATCAAAATAGCTTACCCATTAATTCACTGCAAGTTTGCTGTATGGGCAGCAATGAAAGTGAATCTATTGACAATGAACACTGGCAAATATTAAATTCTGAAAAACGACGTATTACAAAACCACTAAATATACAATTACGTAAACGTTCAACAACACACAATGAGCCAAGTACTTGCGCAAATACGTACTGATAGTGGTCAACAAAATAATGAAAATGCAGAACCAAAACCTTCACCAATATTCATACCCGACGTAGCTGATATTAAGATTATGCTTAACAATTTTTCGAAAGTAATCAACATCGATGAATTCTCATGCAAGTCCTTAAGATTGATGTGGAATTCATCTAATGCCTGTAGGGTTAGCGTTAAATAACTGATTGAAAAAAAGAAAAAAATCATACTATCAGATGAAACAGGAGAGCTTACCGTGTAGTAGTCAAAAATTTAAACTTTTCAATTAATTAAATTAAAGCAGAAATCGAGAAATTAGGCCACAGAGTTAGAAATGTTGATAATGTAAGAAGTAGAGTTACTGAAATTCATTTATGTATATATTTTCTTTGTTAATTTAGAGGTATGTGATAGAAAACGTTTTCGAATAAATTTGTGATGGACACTATTATTTCGATTCTGCTTGAAATCGAATTCAATTTCATTTTCCATTTCGTTCTATGATGATATCGATAAAAAAGAATGTGATATAAAACGAAATGTTAAAGTTTTACCGTTTTCAAATCGTGTAGTCATTGAAAGCGTTTTAAGAAATTTCTAAGGAAAAAAGTTTGCATACATTAGAAATGCATACATTACATCAAAAATATGATATGTATCCGGGTAAGAATAACCAAAACAAGTAAGAGTGTTAAATTCGGCTGTGCCGAATCTTTGATACCCTCCACCTCGGTTTGAGTCTTGATAATAAATGTAAATGAAAAAGTAAACAATTTGTTAAACTTAATACCAAATTATTTCAGTAAATTCTTTGGGTTGGTTTTCGTCTTTTCTATTATTTCGGATTTATTTCGGTGTTTGCTTTTTGGTCATCGTGGTTGCTAATCGGCATGCATTTAGGGTGGTTATATGCATTAAATCGTGCTAATTGGAGATGGCTGTATAGTTTCTTTTAACTGGCCAAATATTTCTTCATTGCGGCCATATAGGTCGGATGGAGTAACAAAATAATAACCAAAAAAAAAAACTCAATTTTTTTATTAAAATATTGCCATACATATTTGAAAAACATAGAGAATAAATTTATAATAATAAATATTCAAATTAGGGATGCCAAACGCAAAAAACCAAATGTCCCAAACATTTTAAATAAAATAATTTGTTCTCTTTATTTTCTGAAAAACTTCAAATTTTCATCCAAAAAAAATTGTGAAAATTTATATATAAAAAAAATAACATTCTCATTAAATTGCGTTTATTTATGTAACAGTTTTTATATTCGCAATTCTTAAATATCATTTGACGTTTTCTAAAATTCATTGAATTTAAATTAATGTTTTCTGTAGTCCGATTCTGTAAATTTCAACGATCCGACAATCGCAAAATATATCGACGGCTATTGTTGTTTGCACTAAGGATTAAGTAATTCACTAAGTACATACATCTTAACGACAGTCGACAAATCTATTTTTCTATTTATTTAAATTGTAGACGAGTGGCATCTCTGTCAAAATAAGCGAAAAACACAAAGAATAGAAAAAAAACAAATTACTTCGTGTTTGACAGGATGATTTTATTTTTTTACTAATATTTCTGTTTATTTATTTGAAAATGAAATAATGAATTGAATATGCTATTTAATTTTTTTATTTATATAAAAAAGTTTTTTAATTAAAGCAAAATATTTTCACTATTTTATGATTTTTGTTTATGTATGACGACATTTCAACTTAAAAATTTCAAGTTTTTATCGATTGAATAAACAACACAAAAATGGTTGTCGTTTAGATAACAACAACAGCTGACTTTAACAATAGCGAATATCGTTTAAAAATTTTACTGATAATTTTGCAATTTTCTTTTTTTTAACGATTCGACAATCGTTAAAAGAAGTTACTGAATCGCGGTACTGAAAAGTTATTAATTTCTCTTGAATGGCAATATTTTTTAAATGTAAACATTTTTAAATGTAAACATATTTGGTTTTTTTTTTTTTGGAATTTCAATTTGTGTTTAACGAATAAAATTTATATATTAAAGATGCAATTGTTGTCTTCTGAATTTAAAATTATAATTTCCGACGTTTTGATATGATTTTCTGAAATTCAATTTATTGTAATTTATAATTGGAAATTTTTAATTCCAGTTTTTAGAATTGATATTTTCTTAAATTTGAATGGAAAATTTAAAAAGTGCAATTTTGTATTTATGTGAATAATAATGCTTTAGTAATTATAAACAGTTTTTAAAAATTAGATGTAATCGCAAGCAGATATTTTGTATGTAAAGCAGAATAATAATTCTATAAAACTATGTAGAACTGTTTTGAAAGCAAAAAACTCATTGATGAACTCGGTAACTCTATTTTGTAAATACAACAAAAAGTTAATATGCCAAACTTATGTTCATATTTGTAAAAGAATAGTGAAAATACGTATGAAATAAAAGACCAGCCCGTGTATACTCTTAACATTGTTCTGTATGATATCCAGTTGAAAATATTAACATTCATGTTAAAATAGAAATAACTATTGCAAAGCTAATTAGAACAAACAAAAAATGTGGCGCCATATACTGTGGCATAGTCACGCTGAGCAAAATGAAGTGACACTCTGTTAATGCAAACGAAATGTATTTTCCCCACAACAAAATATTGCAGAATTTTATGTAAATAAAATAATATACCGATTTGTTTCTAACATGCAGTTGTTATGGATATACATATATAGAATATATGTATATTATTTGTATTATTTAATATGTTTATATAAATTTATAAATAAATTTATACATAAAAATTTTTTTTGCTATATTTACATTGTTTTTTTTTTTTATTAACAACTAGGTATTTTAGCATTATTTGCTTTAGATGTTGGTGAATTTTTACTCCCTTTATATTAACTCGTAGTGTCTGCTTGTCGAAAAAAATTTGGATCGATTTTAACCAATTTCCCGTGAGCCATTCGATCTGAAATTTTGCAGGCAGGCTCGTGGTAATAATAGAAATGATCTTACAAATTTTTAGAGTGATGCCAAAACAATGGAAACTTTTAAATTTTTCTACCAGAGTTAATAAAAAAATTTACAAAGGGTTAGTTTTTATTATATTATTATCACAACGACCACAAAAACAACAAGTCCAGCTATGACAACAACGCAACATTTAGAATAAGAACAAGAACAATATATACACATCATATTTTTCATTTTTTTTTTTACTTTTTCAGAGATTTCCCTGGACCAGTTCCATCGATTTTAATGATTTTTGAAATAGAAATCTTCCCATGAATTTGGTGAATCATTCTCACTAAAAACGATCACTGTAGCTACACTATTCAGGGCGTGATCGTGACAAGAACAACATAGAAAATTATATTTTTTCAAGACTTTTTTTAGTTCTTCATTCAAATCTCGGGCCCTAATCGACCGATTTGGACGATTTTAAACAGCAAACTTTTCAGGATGTTAATGAATCATTTTTTATGTCAACGATCACCCTAGCTGCCCGATTGATGCCGTCATCGTGATTTCCACAGACGGACAGACGGACATCGCTATATCAACTCCGGTTGTTATAAGGATCACAAATATATATATTTTATGGGGTCCAAAATATTTTTTCTAATTATTACAAACGGAATGACAAACTTATATATACCCTCTGCACACTGGGGTGGAGGGTATAAAAAATTACTTTCAATAATGGTTATTGGTAACCAAAAAAAATTTTTTGTTGCTATAATAGTTATACATCACCAAAAAAAAATATTTCTCACTTCAATTGGTTACGGTAACCAAAATACTACATATCTTACGATAATTGTTAAAATTTCCCTAAAACAAATAAATCGAATTTAAGCATCTTAACTTAAAAAAAAAAACTATTATTTTCCGTCCCTAAGTATAATATTTGTAACATTATTCTACAATTCAATATTAAGATTAAATCACTTTCCTTCACAATGGAAATGCGCCGAAATAATTATGATTGCAAAATCAAATATGTAAACTCAAAAATTTGCTTTCAATATTTTCTAAAATATTTGTAAAAATATATTTATATTTAGATTGTTGCCAGTGTTAGAGAAAGAAAACATTATTCCTGATCATCATTTGGCTTTCGACATAAGCATGGAACGTTAGATCAATGTCACAGAATCATGAATGGAGAATAAACGAAATTGTTCAGTCATTTTCCTTGATATTCAATAAGCTTTCGACAGAGTATGTCACCAGGGTTTTCTTTTTAAAATAAAAAAGTTTTACATTGTCCATTTGTTTTCTTTTTTAAGAGCTATGTTATCTCTTTCAAAGATAATTTGTTGTAAAAGTTAATAATGAAATATCGGATGTAATATCTTGGAATGACATTGGATATCCGACTTACGTGGAAACCACATATGCAAGCTAAAAGCCAAAAACTTAAGTTAAAACCCCGTAAATTATATTGGCTAGTGGGACAAAAATGGAACTCAATTTAAAAAATGAATTCAGAATGTACAAAGCTATCCTAAAATCGGTTGGGTCATATGGAATTCAACTATGGAGTACGGCAAGCAAATTAAATATTGATATATTGCTCTATGGTTTGTGGCACATAAAAGTATTCAAAACGATTTCGATATGTCCACAGTCCACGAAGAAACACTAAGGTGGAGCGAAAACTATCTTCAAAGATTAAGCTATAATGCAAATCCTCTGGCTATTTCACTCTTAGATGACAGTAACAAAACGAGAAGGCTGAAACGAGTACATATGTTAGATTTGCCTTTTAGTAGCTAATCAAATTATAATTTACATATGTAAATAATTTTTTATTGTTATGAAGTTCAATAGAACATCGTGACTCCTCTTATAAAATAAATTATGAAATTTCCTTAGGATAGATTGCATATACAGTATGAAATTATAAAAAAAAAAGTAAAGCAACAAAACATACAAGCAGTATAGGTACTAGGGGGCCCGAACGGAACTGATTTATTTTTATTACACTTTTTTAAATTTAACAAGTAAGAAAATTATAGTCGGTCTAGACCGACTATACGATACCCTATACCATACGTTTAGAAACTCAATCTCTTAGGGCCAACTAACTGGACATAGAAAATAAGCAAAAACCAAATTTGAGTGGGATTTTTATTAATTTTTTTGGCTGCAGATATGAAAAAGTTCATATCGGATGATATATCTATATGGGGACTAGGTCCAAAAATGGACCGATCCTGATCATGTTTGGTAAAGTCTCTTTTATTTTGCAAAAATATATACAAACAAAATTTGAGAAGAATCAGTGCAATATTTTTGTTTTTTAATAGATTTAAGTGAAGATCGGGAAGCAGCTCTATATGGGGCCAAAGGGATCATTTTTGGACTACTCATTAATGGATGTAATGAACGCATACAAACCCAATTTGAGTAAGATCTATATGACAATTTGGATCTTATGGCAATTTATGCCGATTTCATAGGGGTAATTTGTATGGGGGCTAGGTCTGAACATGGACCGATTCTCACCAATTTCAATAGCGTTCATTCCATGGCCGATAAAAGCTTACATACCAAATTTTATCAAAATATATTCATATTTGCGACCTGCAGTTTGATTACAAGGTTTACATGGACACACAGACGGACGGACGGACGGACGGACGGACGGACGGACGGACATTGTTAAATCAACTCAGAAAGTGATTCTGATTCGATCGGTATAATTAAAGATGGGTATAGGTCAAATATTTTTGGTTGTTACAAACAGCAGCACAAAGTCATTATACCCAAACCACATAGTGGTATAGGGTATAAAAATTGAATTTTTCAGTTAAAGCAAAACATTAACGTTTAAATAATTCATTAGAAATTTTTGTACTTATATTTCATAGGTACAAAAATAGACAAACAATATAAAAATCTTTAAAGAAATTTAAATATAAAAAAATTACAATTCAAATTTCGTCGAAAAACAGCAAAAAATTAAATTTGGTAATACATATTTGTTTATATGGTTTAATTTCACTACACAAATAGAAATTGTTATACATTTCGTTTGGAATATTATGAAACTCTTATTGTCATAGTGCACCAATTTATCTAATTCAATTGTTATTTTTTTAATTTCTTTAAATGTTTTTGTATTTTGTTTATTTTTCGTAAACTAGGAAAAACAAATTAAAAAAAATCTAATGATTTATTTAAAACCTATGTTTTGTTTAAATTGAGAAATGTAAGATTTAAATTTCATCACTTCAGGCAATTGCCGTGTCAAGACGTATTTTTATTGTCGGTTGCTTTTAGTGTCATTAAAGAAAGAAACTTTTTATACCCTATACCACTATGTGGTTTGGGTAGAATGACTTTGTGCTGCTGTTTGTAACTACCAAAAATATTTGACCTAGACCCATCTTTTATTATACCGATCGAATCAGAATCACTATCGGATTCGATTTAACGATGTCCGTCCGTCCGTCTGTGTGTCCATGTAAAGCTTGTACTCAAACTGCAGGTCGCAAATACGAATATATTTTGATGAAATTTGGTATATAAGCTTTTATCGGCCATAGAATGAACGCTATTGAAATTGGTGAGAATCGGTCCATGTTCAGACCTAGCCCCCATACAAATGACCCCTATGAAATCAACATAAATTGCCATAAGATCCAAATTGTCATATAGATCTTACTCAAATTGGGTTTGTATGCGTTTATTACTTCCATTAATGAGTAGTCCAAAAATTATCCCTATGGGACAACTCTTAGTCATAGGCCCCATATAGAGCTGCTTCCCGATCTTCACTTAAATCTATCAAAAAACAAAAATATTGCACTGATTCTTCTCAAATTTTGTTTGTATATATTTTTGCAAAATACAAAAGACTTTACCAAACATGGTCAGGATCAGTCCATTTTTGGGCCCAGTCCCCATATAGATATATCATCCGATATGAACTTTTTCATATCTGCAGCCAAAAAAATTAATAAAAATCCCACTCAAATTTGATTTATGCTTATTTTCTATATCCAGTTAATTGGGCCTGAAAGATAGGGTCTCTAAACGCATGGTATAGGTCTAGACCGACTATAATTTTCTTACTTGTTTTCCTTATTGTCAGTTTTTTGCGTCTGTAGTATTATAATACCCTATACCACTATGTGGTCAGGGTATAATGACTTTGTGCTGATGTTTGTAACTACCAAAAATATTTGACCTAGACCCACCTTTTATTATACCGATCGACTCAAAATCACTTTCTGAGTCGATTTAGCGATGTCCGTCTGTCCGTCTGTTTCCTGTAAACCTTGTAGTCAAACAACAGGTCGCAAATGTGAACATATTTTGATGAAATTTGGTATGTAAGCTTCTATCAGCCATAGCATGAACGCTATTGAAATTGGCGAAAATCGGTACATGTTCAGACATAGTCCCCATACAAATGACACCTATGAAATCAACTTAAATTGCCATATGATCCAAATTTTCATATAGATCTCGGTCTGGGTTTGTGTGTGTTTATAACACCCATTAATCAGTAGTCTAAAAATAAACCCTATAGGACAATTCTTAGTCATAGCCCCCATATAAGCTGCAAAAATATTGCATAGATTTTTCAAATTTGGTTTATATATGCAAAAAATAAGTGACCTTACCAAATATGGTCAGGATCGGTCCATTTTGCGACCTAGTCCCCATAGCATCCGATATGAACTTTTTCATATTTAAAGGAAAAAAAATTAATAACAATGCCACTCAAATTTGGTTTATGCTTATTTTTTTATATCCAATTAGTTGGGACTAAGAGATAGGGTCTCTAAACGCATGGTATAGGGTATCGTATAGTCGGTCTAGGCCGACTATAATTTTCTTACCTGTTTTTTTGTGTGTGTGCAAATTTAGTGTATATTATTACTTTTTTCTCTTTGCAAATCATTTTACCCTTTTTTTGGACACATATATTATAAAAAAGTCTTGTCGTGAGTGCGCGTTATGAACGGGGTTCATCCCCCAAACTACAAACGGTTTCGGGATCTTGACATCTCGTCCGGGAAAAGTAGAACCAACAACAATAAAAGACCACGAACTGAAGATTTCGTTCCTCTACCAGAAATAACAGCAACCCAAGACAACCTGCCACGTTATTTAGTTACATCGGCTATCTCATTAAAGGAAAGTTCTGCCGCTAGATTCTCATAATGTTTTTCAATTGTAAAGAGAACTTAACCGTATTTCGCGTGACCGTCTAGAAGTTAAAGAGATGAAAAGTTGTGATCTATTGATCAAGGTTCCGGGTGTCAAAATTGCTGAAAAGTTTCTTAACGCCAACTACATCGACTGTATTCCTGTTAAAATATCTTTGGATAATATGCTTAACGTTACTCAAGGCCGTATTTTTTCTAGAAAAATAAGAGAAATACCCGAAGAAGAACTATTGAAATCATTAAAAGATCAAAAAATTGCAGAGGTTCGAAAAATTAACAAAAGGCAATACGACAAAATTGTGGCTACAGGTGCAACAACAATCAGTTTTGACCTTTTCACCCGCCCTGAATTTTTAAAACTTGGCTGGGAAAGAGTGCAAGTAGATGAATATATCCCCCAGAGACTAGGTCACACCAAGAAATGGTGCAAAAGTGTTGTGCAATGTCGAGATTGCGGTTACGCGGAAAAACATGAAACATGTAATCGAAAATACTATGTCAACTGCCAAGTAGAAACCCATCCTTCATATAACCCTAAACGCCCTACATTCTGGCAACACAAGTCGGTTAATTACATCAGAATATCCAAAAAAAAAAAACACGACACGTGAAGCATGGAAAGTTTTTAATGATAACCTCACAATAAATATGCTTCAACCAATTCAAAGAAAAATCCTACATACGTACAAATAGCAAACACCAACAATAAACTAACTAAATAAAATCCTATAACAACAGTAATTTCTACGCACAGCAAAACCAAACAAATAGAAAATGGAAATAAACATGCAGACAAAGAAAATAAAGCATTAACCAACTCTTTTTCAACAACCATCAATCAAACGATGAAAATAACATCAACTTTACACCTCTGCCAACACAAATGCTATTAAACACCACCGAAATATTAAATGAAACTCCTATTCTTACTCAAGAATTTATATCAACCATACAAAAAATCTGTTTCTCAAATAATCTCTCTTAATAGAAATCAAACATAACAAAATATTACTACAACAGCAATTAAAAAAATAATAATAATTTTTCAGAAGATGGCAGTATTTTCAGTGTTGGCAAAGGTAGCAATTCTGACACATATTTTAATGATTACTTTCTTTCCAATACAAATAAAGACATTACTGATGAAATGATCATTCAAGATATATGTAAATGATGGTCTAGGATTGAGATGGAAAAACAGATGATAATAATGTGTCAACATGTAGTACACATAGGTACAACTTAATGTGTTAATTACTCCAAATGCATTAAGGAATACACAAAAAGCCGTCAAAGGGCAAAAACAAAAAATAAACTTTTATGATTTCGGACCTTTACATTACTATTCTCTAGTGGAATAAGCAAGGCTTCATAAACAGCAAATATGCTCTCGAACTTTTGGTAGCAAGACATAAACCGAACATCATAGTACTTCAGGAGACGAATATCATTGAGAAAACTCTAAATTTGTTACATTTACCGGGATACAAAGTATTTCATCACAACCACAATGGATTATGACTATGCAAAATCAGGTATAGCAGTTCTTGTGAAAACAAATTTGAACGTTATTAGGCATATAACATCTACAGGTAACTTACTCTTCCAAACAATAATAATTAAAGGCAATGATGAACTTCATATCACGAATATTTATAAAGAAAATAATGTTAACCTATCTGCATCAATTGACGAAAATGTCCATCATATATAGTCGATTTAAACTCATAGAATATATTATGGGGTTCTTCCTCAAACTCCCCAAGTGGTAGAATTTTAATGATAGATCACCCACCGTACTTAACACGAGAAATACTTTAACTGCTGTCGATGTATCTATGTCATCCACTGATTTCGCTCCAAACTTGACCTGGAGATGTCTGTCAATTCCAAAGGTTGCTGATCACTTTCCTATTAAGATTACGAATAATATCGAAATTGTTAGTAGAAAATATGCATCACGTTTTATGGATACGAAAGCTGACTGACCTCTTTTTGAAAAGAGGGCAGTTCTATTTGAAAGTCTATTTGAAAAGTCGTCTAACATCAACAGAGAGGCAGCTCAGTTGAAATGCATTTTTAGAAAAGCAGCTAACGAATCCATCCCGCTCAGCCGGAAACCTAAGGAAAAAATAACCCCGTATGGTTTAAAGTTTTAAAAGGATTCGTAATAATGATAATTTAACCCGGTGTGCTTCGCTACCCTTCTCCACCATATCGTAATGAAAGGGCTCACGCAAAGTCCCAAGGCACTCACTTTTACAGTACTCCAGATATATGACATTTATTATTACTTTGTATGGGGGTGCTATGCCCCTTTTTCCGATCCTGCCCATTTTTTGTCTGACTACTCACGTTAATAATAGATGACCTAAGACAAATTTTCAAAGCTGTCTCTGTCATAGTACTCGAGATATACACTCAAACCTGTTTTTGTGCGATGGATAGCGACCGCAATAAAAAAAACGCATACAAAAAAATCGCACAAAACTTCACGAGTAGCTTTAAGAAATTGTTTTCGCAACGCAACTAAAAATTAATTTTTTTATGCGGTTAACAGGGACTGCATAAAAAAGTCTCACTAAGAAAATATCTCAAAACCTTACGAAATAACTAAGTATTTTCCAATTGTATATCAGAAAACATCAGTTGTATTTCAGGAAACATCAATTGAATTTCAGAAAACATCAATCGAATTTCAGAAAACATCAATAGAATTTCAAAAACATCAATTGAGTTTCACAAAACATCAATAGAATGCAGAAAACATCAATCGAATTTCAGAAAACATCAATTGAATTTCAGAAAACATCAATTGAATTTCAGAAAACATCAATTGAATTTCAGAAAACATCAATTGAATTTCAGAAAACATCAATAGAATTTCAGGAAACATCAAATATATTTCAGAAAACATCAATTGAATTTCAGAAAACATCAATTGGATTTCAGAAAACATCAATTGAATTTCAGAAATCATCAATAAAATTTCAGAAAACATCAATTGAATTTCAGAAAACATCAATTGAATTTCAGAAAACATCAATTTATTTCAGAAAACATCAACATCATATTTTCCAGTGCATAAAAAACAAGTCGAAATATTGATGTTTTCTGAAATTTTCGAATTTCTCCCTATCATAGTACTCAATATATATGATATTAAAAATTTACTTTGTATGCCACGCCCACTAAAAATATTTAAAAAAAATTATAGCCTATAGCACTTTCCATATCCGCAGTAAGACTCCGTGAAAATTTCAGGAAGTTCAGATGAGTAGTTACGGAGATTACCTCCTACAAACAAACAAACACACATTGCCTCTTTGTTATATTAGTATAGATTACGTTCAAAAATTAGGAGGGAATGTAAAATCGCCAAGAGCAAAACATGGGATAACTTCCTTAGCTCCCTAAATCCCGCAATGGATGTTCGAGTTCTTTGGAGTAAATTCAACAACTTAAGGACAAATATAATTCCTATTATATCTATATGTAGATAATAATAGCCTAACACACCCCTTGGACATTGCTGATCGGTTTGCACGTTTTTGGTCATCTCTTAGCTCGGCCATAGCTATCAAAAATAATTTGAATATTAAAAATCTACTATCAACAGATCAACAGGTTGTTTCAATAAACCAAAAAATTCGAATATCTGAACTAAATGATATAATGAAAACTTTAAAAGTATCGACTCCAGCACGTGATAAAATTACTTATGCCATGATAAAAAACACTCCGCACATTATAAAAATATGCCTTTGTGAACTTTACAACAACATACAATTCACTGGAATATTCTCCTATACCGAAACCCGGAAAAACCCTAACAGTCTTGAAGGTTATAGGCCGATCTCTTTGTTGCCAGTTTTATCAAAAATACTTGAAAAAATTTTTGCCAGCCGCTTTTGGAAGTTTACAAGACGCCTTTATACCTAGACATGGAGCTCACAGCATATGTCATCAACTGTTATACCAGTCCATAAATCAGAAATTTTTCACGTTTGTAGAAAAAGGCACTGTGCGGGCAACACAATTTCTATTAGAGACGTGAATATTGAATTTTTGAATCAAATACGAAGTTTGGGTTTGCTTTTTACCTGAAATCTTCTTTGGAACAGTCATGTCAAACAGTTAACTTATAAACTAAGTAAAATTAACGATATGTAGATAAAATTAATACCTCCATCAACAACTGCTTCAGAACAGTCTCTGGTCTGCTTCACACAACGCCGATATAAAAATTGAGAGCTGAGGCTAATTTCACGAATTTCTGTACTCTTTTGGAGAAAACTGCTGCCAACGTAGCACCCAGGAAGAAAACTGCTGCCAACGTAGCATTTATGGCTTACATAAATCTTTTTGGAAAAACCTAAACTCTAAAACAATCTGTCCACTATCTGCCACTGCTAACGTTATCTATATTTTAAGAAACTTCTAACATTTCGTTACCACAGAAGCCAAAAACACCCAGGTTTTCTAATGATTTTGTTCAGGCAGATGATGGTTTGAGTCATTTCATCAAAAACAATACTGATCCAATGTGTTTCAATAGAATGTTCGCTCAGAAAATGTCATGTTTTTCTCCAAATATGATTTTCTATAGAGATGGATCCTTTAACAATAGTATAACATCTTATGCCAACAATTATCAACCGAACAATTTGAAAGTATTAATAGTCTCGATTACCAGATCATATGGGGATTTTCACGACGGAGATTGCAGCTATTAAAACAGCCATTGATCTTGCCATTCAGCATGGAGGAAAAACGATAATTTGTACCGATAGCCTAAGTGCACCCCAGGCCATATTTAAATATCACAACGGTGTTTATATATTAAAGTTGGAGAATGGAACTCAACAAATTTTAATTTAATTCTAATGAAAGAGTTGATTAAGGTACTAAAAAGGCACTGAGTTTACAAAAACTCCCTGTTTCTCTAAAGCCATAACAAATCCGTTTAGGGCAACCCAAGGTCTACAGAACATGTCTTCCACCGGACTTAGATAAAACAGCAATTTAACCAGGTCTGAATGTATTATGCCCGCCTAAGGGTGGTTAAATGTGTATTTAACTCAAAACACTACTATGAAAAAACTGATCCGCCAAGACGTTTCAATTGTAATGTTATACTTGACATTCCTCATTTGCTAACAATTTACCCAGTATCGGGGATAGAACAATCGCTTGAGGAGATACTCAATTCTGCAACTACAAATAACATCAACAGAATCAAAAGAAGTCTGCTACAACACAATATTCAGAATGTCTAGGTCAAAATTTCATAACAAGTTTATTTTTTATTTATCAATTTTAAAAATTATTCTTTTTAACTTCCGATTTTAATTTTAGATACATAAATATTATTTTTCATTTTTTCTTTTGTAATACGAGCGCCCTTTTTCTTATATTTTATGGATTTTTTTGTAAAAATTTTGTAAATAAATAAATAAATATTTTAAATTTAGCAAATTTAATAAAAACCACAAAATCTTGGGATCTCGCAAAATCCCGGAATTTAATTTTTAAAAACCCTGAACCCCCGGACTTGTAAATTTTAAGAGTGGAGTTGCAGTATCGGGGATAGAACAATCGCTTGAGGAGATACTCAATTCTGCAACTACAAATAACATCAACAGAATCAAAAGAAGTCTGCTACAACACAATATTCAGAATGTCTAGGTCAAAATTTCATAACAAGTTTATTTTTTATTTATCAATTTTAAAAATTATTCTTTTTAACTTCCGATTTTAATTTTAGATACATAAATATTATTTTTCATTTTTTCTTTTGTAATACGAGCGCCCTTTTTCTTATATTTTATGGATTTTTTTGTAAAAATTTTGTAAATAAATAAATAAATATTTTAAATTTAGCAAATTTAATAAAAACCACAAAATCTTGGGATCTCGCAAAATCCCGGAATTTAATTTTTAAAAACCCTGAACCCCCGGACTTGTAAATTTTAAGAGTGGAGTTGCAGAACGTAGGGTGTACAAAATCCCGGCTGAAATTGTGTGCAAAAATCCGAGTGATTCTCGAGCCGAGTGGAGTTGAATTAACTCTAAGTCTCCTTACGTAACTACACGCTAGGTCTCCCTACGTAACTACCCAATCACAAGTGGAATTGGTGAATCAAGTGTTTGGTCGTATTTGGTATTCCACCGGCGATTGCTCTAGTCGCGAAGAGAAGTGATAACACCCCAGAGATTTACTAGTCAGGAGATTGATTACAACCAGATTAAAGCGTGTGAATCAGGAGCATTGGGAGAGGCGGGATAATGTTAGCAGAGCTGATACTTCAAAAAAATACTAAATAATATTTTCTTAACAAACATATAAACAAATATCTAAACCCAATTAAAGAAGCAAGGAAAAGTTGTTCCTAGATAAAATGCTCAAATTAGTAATTTAAATTTTTTAAACCTTAACCAAATGCTTGAAGTTGGTAAAATTGTATGGTAAATATGTAAAAAGTTGAGATGTTTTGAATTTATACGTCTTATCTATTATGATGGGGTTTTAGATGTAAGTATATGACTAGAAATACTTAGAAAGTAGCATATTAAAATTTATGTTTAAATAATTTATTTACCTTGTATGCTCTAAGTATAGCGATAAGATCTGATCCAGAGCCGTCAGCCCATGCCAATTTTTGTATATAAGCATCTATTTCGCCAGCACGTTTATAAGTTTGAAATTTAAATACAGAACGTACACTTAAGCCCGCCGCTGGAAATATATTTGTTAACTGTTGTTTATGAATATTATTATTTAAAATTTTTATCAATATTACCTATAATAATGGATTCTTCTAAAGCACTAAATGTATAACCCAACAAAATTAAACGTGTAAGTCTTACATCCAATGGTAAAAATGCCATAACACGGCCCATGTAGCTTATATCACCATCATTTATGGTATACTCGCCATTTGTATACTTGTATAAAGCACCCACTTCTTTTAAAGTTACAATCGTATTTTGGATATCACTCAAGTTAGGTGGACTCATTGCCAAAGCTAGAACATATGGCGGTGAACCCATTTCCAGTAACTTAGCTTTTAAAATAACATTTCCCAAAGGACAACGTAACATTTCGGGTTTACTAAAATCTTCCAAGAAATCCTATGAAGTAAAGTGAAAATTAATATAAGTTCTTAAAAACAATCACAAATACAAAATTTACTTCGTAAAAGTTACGAGGTATTAAACGATAAACACGTCCATTCATTACACGTCCTGCACGACCGGCTCTCTGACGGCAGTTAGCGCGAGAAGACCATTGTAACTCAAGTTTCGTGAAATTGGTTGAAGTGTCGGTTACTAAGATTTTTGTCAAGCAAAAGTCAATTACTGCAAAGAACCAAATTCAAATCAGTCAACATGTAATTTATGTTCCCTACTATATATTTACCATATTTAACATCTGGCACAGTAATAGAACTTTCAGCAATATTGGTAGCCAAAATTACTTTTCTATAGCCTGGAGGGGGACGATGAAATGCTTTAACTTGTTCTTCTGTCGAAATCATCGAATGTAAACGTATTGGACTCAGTCTTACTGTTTTGCTAAAATACATATTTCTTTAATTTAATTTATTCAAAAGACCAACCATACACTAACTCACCCCTCTGCATCATTTAGTTGATCCAATTTTCTACACATTTGTTCAATTTCATTTATACCCGGCAAAAATATTAATATCGATGTTTTGTTATCATCTTCATCGGCATCAGAATGAATACTGGCGTCTTGTTTTTCAATATTATCAATAACAATTATCAATTTTAATGCCAAGTTATACATTTCTGTTGATATCCCAGGATCATTAAGACTCACTTCAGCATTCTACAATATAAATATGTATATTTCAGATCAGTTTTTGTTACAAAATTTTATTTTTTGAACTTACATGGTTATTAATGCGATTTAAGCCATCAAGATAAAATTCTTTTACTTGGAAAAGTCGTCGTGTATCGGCTCCTATTACCGGTGCAGGTTTCTTATTTATTTTAAAATAATTTGAAAACTATGTTACAGAGAAATAAATAAAAAACATATTAAATAAAGAACATTATTTTCATATACTATACTGACCACTCGAGTGTCTATAGTAGCGGACATTAGAATTATTTTTACATTTTTCGAATTGGTAACTAAAAGACGCCTAACGATGATTAGCAAGAAATCCATATCTTGATCACGTTCATGTACTTCATCCAAAATGATGTGTGTATAGGGAGCCAACGTTTTACTTTTTATGAGTTTCTGCAGTAGAACACCAGTCGTACAGTAGAGTAAGCGGGTATCATCACTTGATTTGGCGTGCAGGCCAACCTTTATTGAGGAATATCTTTGAAATTAGAAATTTTTTATATCAAGCCATAGAAAAGCACCCACCTGATAGCCCACTACAGTACCCACATTCCAGTTTCGTTCGTTGCATACACGATCCGATATTGAAATAGCAGCAATACGACGTGGCTGTGTACAAACAATTTTGCAATATTCACGACGCCGATATGCATCATCAAGAATATACTGAGGAACCTAAGAACAAATAAAATTGTTTGTTAAACAAAACAATATGCTTTGCCCGTGGATGAGTTTTAATTATACCCTATACCACAATGCGGTTTGGGTACAATGACTTTGTGCTGCTGTTTGTAACTACCAAAAATATATATCCTAGACCCATCCTTTATTATACCGATCGACTCAGAATCACTTTCTGAGTCGATTTAGCGATGTCCGTCCGTCCGTCCGTCTGTGTGTCCATGTAAAACTTGTAATCAAACTACAGGTCGCAAATATGAATATATTTTGATGAAATTTGGTATATAAGCTTCCATCGGCCAGAGGATGAACGCTATTGAAATTGGTGAAATTCGGTCCATGTTCAGACCTAGTCCCCATACAAATGACCCCTACGAAATCGACATAAATTGCCATAAGATCCAAATTAGCATATAGATCTCAGTCAAATTGGGTTTGTATGTATCTATTATATCTATTAATCAGTAGTCCAAAAATAGTCCCTATAGGACAATTCTTAGTCATTGGCCCCATATAGAGCTGCTTCCCGATCTTGACTGAAGTCTATCAAAAAACAAAAATATTGCACAGATTTTTCTCAAATTTGGATTGTATATATTTTTTCAAAATATAAGTGACTTTGCCAAAAATCGTCAGGATCGGTCCATTTTTCGACCTAGTCCCCATATAAATATATCACCCGATATGAACTTTTTCATATCTGCAGCCAAAACAATTTATAACAATGCCACTCAAATTTGGTTTATGCTTATTTTCTATATCCAATTAGTTGGACCGAAGAGATGGGGTCTAGACCGACTATAATTTTCTTACTTGTTTCAAAATGATTTAAGGGTGGGGGGTAAGGTTTAAAAACTTTTTTCTTTTTCTTTGTATATTTTTTCTGAATATATAATATGTCGAGAGTGTTGTGTCAAATTCAAGTAAATCAGAGCAAAACTAACGAAGATACAACGTTCCCAGCGACCCTCATACGGTATTACGTATATGTTAAAAACTTTAAATCAATTTTCTCGCAAACAACATTTTTGAAGGCCGTGAACATCATAACTCAAAATCTACTTGACTGATCCTTTTGAAATTTTATACAACACATAAATCACCAGGTAATCACGAAGAATTTTTTTTATTTACCAATTTTTTCCCCAATTTTTAACAACAAATTCACCGAAATCATGTTTTCACTTCGAAATGCTGCATGATCAGTTAACGAGTTATGACGTTTACCGCATAACAACTTTTTTTCGTCGTGGAGTTATTTATTAACATTTTTAGTTGAACAATTTTTCAATGATACTTCAAATGTTATGCTATAACGTGTATATGAAATAAACAATCCAACATTATTCTAATCTTCAAAAAAAAAATCACCTTACCTCGCCATTAAAAAACTATTTTTAATATTAATACCATATTGGTCATGACGTGGCCATGAACTCATCATTTTGAAAAAACCCGTTCATAGTTTACAAGAAATCGTACAAACCCAGTGTAATACATTTGATACTTTCTGAAATACATTTGATATTTTCTGAAATATAATTGCTACTTTCTGAAAATCAATTGATATTTTCTGAAATACAATTGGAAAAGGTGTAGACAAAATGCACTCGACTAATTATAAGATTTTAAAGTTTAATGATTTCGTATTAATTGAGTTTAAAATGAAAGAAGTCAATTTTCAATAAGTTAGATTAGCTCTATTCGTTTACTTTCCCAGTAAAAACCGAAATTTCAGAGAATAAGAAAAATTAGTTCTCAAAAACATATATATCCAAAATAGTAAACGAACAGCAATTTGTAAGAATTTGCAAATTTGCAAGTTCATAGAAACAACTGATTGTAAACACATTTGAAAGTGAATAAGAAGTCATTTCGAATCTAATTCTCTTTACGAACGGTCGTATAAATAATTAAAGCGCTTAGAGTACAGCTATTTAAAATTAAAAACAAGTGTATATTTTTGTTATTGCAATTGCCTATTTTTGAACTCATTTGAACTCACGTGGTAGACAATTCAGCTGCAAGACTGGAAGAAAAATTTAGCGATGGCCCGAGGGGCCAAATCTTCATCAAAAAAAGCTCCTTGCGAACAAGATGATAAAACTTCCTTCAAGTTTTGTTAACCCGAACATCGCTTCAACTTCAAGCAACAGATTCAGCCTGCTGGCTGGCCTCAATGATATGGACGTAACTCCCGTATCAAATATAAACGATCTTAAGCAACACAAACCTCCACCTATTGTTGTAGAAGCCTCATTTACAGTAATACAAAAACTACTTGATAAGGATTGTAATTTCAAACGTACTTCAATTGGTACCAAAATTTTTGTTCCAAGTAAAGAAATGTACGAATGTTACAAGCAAATTCTTAAAGAGAGTAAGATGGAGTTTCATTCTTATGGCTCCAAAGATAATAGGTTATAAACCACCTTTTTACACGGTTTACCCCGCATAAACTCTGAGGACATGACCGAAGAGCTAAATAACTACAACCTATCCCCTTCTTCCATAGCTGAAATAGTCACCAAATTCAGTTCGAACAACAATGCAGTTTACAAAGTTCAATTCGTTCGTAAAAATTTTAATCCCACTACCTTAAAAAATGTAAGAACAATTTCCAATATTATAATTTCTTGGAAAAAATACAAATCTAAATCCAGGAACAAACCAACTCAATGCTGGAGCTGCTTAATGTATTGCCATGGCGGTGAACATTGTCATCGAAGCGCTGCGTGTATGATATGTGCAGAACAACATCATACAAGTGTGTGTCCATTTAATACAAATGAAAAAAGACCAGCTGTTTTTACATGCTTTAATTGCAAAAAACAAGGAAAAGAGAGACTGATCACTCTGCAAACGATATCAACTGTCCGTTACGTTCCCTCTATTTGGAAACTAGAACAAGAGTTACTTCTAAAAGTCAGAATAGCAGCAGACAACAACAAAATAACTCATTTCAATTAAAGGTAGGAGATTTCCCTAATTTAAGAAACAACAACACAAATTGTAATAATAACATCAATAATAACACAATAAATAACAGCAAAGCCACATATTCTAACCAGCTGAGAACAAACGATTTATTTAGCATCGATGAGCTTTTTGATATTTTCACTACAGCTATGGATAATTTGCATAGGTGTACTTCAAAAGTACAACAAATTAAAGTTGTAACGTCAATGGTGTAATACGCCCACGGATTATACTAATTTAAACGAATTCAAAATGCTTCATTTGAATGCTAATTGAAACAATTTGAGCTACTAATTGAACGAGAAAATATAAAATAGCGTCTTTGAATGAAATATTTTTTTCAGAAAATCATGGACCCTATTTTAAATATTCTTATTTATATAGAAGTTACAGAACAGATGCAAGAGGAGGAGGAGTAGGTAGCTCTGTTAATTCATAAATCTTTCGCACATAAAAACCTCTTTATATCAAACACCTCATCAATCGAAAACATCTCAATTGAAGTTATTATAAATAATAGACCTATTGTTGTATCTTCGTTATATTCGCCAAGATATGCCCATAACTTCTGTGCTGATATCTTAAACCTAAGACCTTCCACCAAAGAATATATAGTTTTTGGTGACCTGGCATTTAGACACATTGTTCTTGGAATTGCCGTTCAAATAATACTGCAGGAATCGCACTCAACAATCTACAGCAATCAAGCAATTTTTTT